>SRMA01026989.1:30377-154356 GCA_007224835.1 Danionella cerebrum
GTAAATGGGAGGGTGGTGAAGTTGTTTGACAGGTCGAATCTTCAGATCTGCTCGAGAGCATCATTAAATCTGAGAGGCATCATCACGTGTATTGCTCTCTCTCTCTCCCTCTCTCTCTCTCTCTCTCTCTGTGTGTGTGTGTGGAAGTGGTCATGAAACTAAACTGAGGAGGAGAAAGAGCTGGATGATGAATGATCTCCAGCAGTGGTTCAAAGATGAGATCTTCAGAGCTGCTGGACTCCGCTCATTATAGATCCAAACACGTGTCGCTCCTTGTCACAACAAAAGTGAACAGGAAGTGACACAAACAGAAGTCATCGTACGCTGAAGATACATTCTCGTATATTCGGAGACAAAATAAAACACAAAGCAAGAGTTTTCAGATGTTTGGAGGTGAATCTAGTGACGGTCAAACAGAAACACAAATGACCAGCGTGATGTAACACAGAAATTCACAAGAGGAAGACCCAGAGCATTGTCCCAGATAAACAGAGACGAAAACAGCCGAGAGGAGAAGAGCAGCAAACACAATGTTTCCAAACGAAAGAGGAGTTCAGTGATGGAGAGACAGCTCTCTTCCAGATGTATGTGCCGCTGGTGAAGAAGACGGTGATGGAGCAACTCTGCGCAACCAGAGAGGAGATCGAGAACCCGGCGATGGCTCTGTGGAGAGAGAAGAACCTTCCACCAACCAGCGATGCACAGAAGAGACTTCTGCCCGACCCAAACCATACATCCCTCGTGTCCCACGATACTTTAGGAAGTGAAGGGCACATCGAGGTGATGTGGGTTCCAATCCCAGTCGTCCTGCACCAACAGTGAAGGATGTTCTACAAAGATGGAGGTCGAGCACTGATTACGGAAGTCTTTTCACTTCCTGTTCTGACGTTACTATGATTTGATTTCTATTTTTGATTTCTCTTTCAGAAAGAGCTGTTTGTTCAGTAACAGCTGAATTAATCCCAGATAAACACTCGTCTGCCTGGTTTCTTCTCCTCGTCCAATCAGAATCAAGCTCACCTCATTACCGAAACCAGCTCCTGGAGCTTCATCTCAGCACAGTTCGGTCAGATTTACCTCGTGCTTCTCAATGAGCTCATCAAGAGCTTCCTCAGACGGAGAGAGAGAGAGAGTGTGTGTGTGTGTGTTTATGTCTCTCGGCCAGCGTGAGGTTAATCAAACCGTGACTGAAGTTCTTGTAAACACACGGCGGGAGCTCGACAGAGGACCACAACAACATTCACCGACGGCTTCTCTTTGTAATTAGAGGAATGGAACGGCTCCCTCGCTCGTGCGCTGCCAGCTTTAGAGATGATGGATTGAAACAGTGGCTGCTTCACTTCAAACAGCACTCAGAAGAAACCAGCGCTGCTCTGGTGTGGCCCGTGTAAAACCACGTGATGCTAACGTCTGGCTCAGTTCTGAGAGCACACCCGAGTGCCTTTGGATCTCTGATGCTAGCGGGATGGGAGGTGTTTCCTCAGCCTGACCTCGTGGCTTCATCTGACTCATTGCCCAGGTGCTGAATAAACACAATCCCTGAGCTGACCCCATGTCCGCGAGGCTCTGTGCCTGGAGCTGGATGGAGGTGAGCGGAGGGTGGAGATCAGAGCTGACGGGTCGATTTGATCGAGAGCATCATTAATCCTCGTCGTGTTATCGTGGTGTGCGGCACCTCTCTCCAGAGGAAGCGATGATCAACACTCACAGAGGACGGAGCCGAGATCAGCAGCGGTCGATCAGAAGCATCATTCTCGGTAAACAGCACAAGTCACAGCTGGGGGCGGAGTCACACCACTGCAGCATTACTGCACTCTTTATTTTGAATCATCCGAACCCTGCTGCCTCACTCAGTTTACATTTGCTGCACTTTTTGTTTATATGTTTGTGAACAAAGTTCCAGGTTTCAGCCATTTACTGGTTTCAGCTCCTGGATTCCAGTTACAGATTGCAGCAAACCATTTGCTTCTTTCCAGCAGTTTGTAGAACGCTTTGCTAAAATTAGTCCCTGAATTCACCCAGCGTTTACTCGCCGCCAGCTCCACGCCACTCGCTCCTGGACTCGTGGCTGCCGTGACGTCATGTGCACATCCTCTGTACAATGAAATGTGCAGATCGAGAGAAAGAGAGAGAAGGCCCTGCTCAACCAATAATCCCCACCCCCAACCCCACTCCCCGACACCTCCGTGGCTCATTTCGGCAGGTGGATTGTGAGTCTGTTCACAAACTTTGCTGCTCGATATTAAAAATGAACGTTTTCTGAAATAAAGAACACTCTATATTTTCACAACCTCTTTGTAAACATTGTGTATCAACCTCAAACTCAACCCGGGAAAGAACTAACCACCGATGCAGTGATCCGCCTCAAAATATGACATTTCTAATAACTGATCTGTAAAAAATTATAATTCCTAATAAAATGCATACATTTTAATGAAACTATTTTATTCCAAAAAGAATCTTCAATATGACGCATTTCTTCCTCGCACCTCAGGCCTGCGAACATGTGCTTTTGTGATTGTAATCAATAACAGATAATAAAATAAACGTCTGTTTGCTCAGATGTGATCACGAGCAGCTGTTTACTGTCACCGATGCTCAGACGGAGCGAGAGAACATCGATAAGCTGGTGTTTCTCTTTCCTGTGTTTTGTTGATTCTGAGTCCAGTTCCTCTGCTTTATGACTGATTCAACCAATCACAGAGCAGCAGCAGTCACATGACTCGCACACACCTGAAATCTCTGTAATGGTTTACTGAAAACCTGTAGCCTCTGAGTCATTTCCTCCGAACCGGCAGAAAGAAACACAATGAACGAGCAAAAAATACCTCATTATCCCTCTAACAGTGTTTCAGTTTCACTGTCCAAACCTCCATCTCTACACTGAACAGTGTTTCAGTTTCACTGTCCAAACCTTCGGCTCTACACCGAACAGTGTTTCAGTTTCACCGTCCAAACCTCCATCTCTACACTGAACAGTGTTTCAGTTTCACTGTCCAAACCTTCGGCTCTACCAGTTTCACCGTCCAAACCTCCAGCTCTACACTGAACAGTGTTTCAGTTTCACCGTCAAAACCTCCAGCTCCACACTGAACAGTGTTTCAGTTTCACCGTCCAAACCTCCAGCTCTACACCGAACAGTGTTTCAGTTTCACCGTCCAAACCTCCAGCTCTACTCTGAACAGTGTTTCAGTTTCACCGTCCAAACCTCCAGCTCTACGCTGAACAGTGTTTCAGTTTCACCGTCCAAACCTCCAGCTCTACACTGAACAGTGTTTCAGTTTCACCGTCCAAACCTCCAGCTCTACACTGAACAGTGTTTCAGTTTCACCGTCCAAACCTCCAGCTCTACACCAAACAGTGTTTCAGTTTCTCCGTCCAAACCTCCAGCTCTACACCGAACAGTGTTTCAGTTTCACCGTCCAAACCTCCAGCTCTACACAGCTCCACACTGAACAGTGTTTCAGTTTCACCGTCCAAACCTCCAGCTCTATACTGAACAGTGTTTCAGTTTCACAGTCCAAACCTCCAGCTCTAGTTTCACCGTCCAAACCTCCGGCTCTACACCAAACAGTGTTTCAGTTTCACCGGTAGGTTCTGGGTGAGGAGGGCGGGGCTGGGCTTGTATTTTTATCTCAGCAGTGTGAGAGCTTCAGGCAGCAGATGGGTGAGTTCCTCCATCGGTCGTTGCACTGGAGTCTGTCCAGAAGACTCTTACGTAGATTCGTGATCCTGGTGCCGCCGCAGGGATTTCACACAGCCATGACGTACTTGGCCTTCAACAGGGCTCCCTTTATTCCTCTGTCTCCTACAGATCCTTATTTCTCTTTATTCCTCTGCTCCCTCACTATTTTCACTTGTTTCTTGTATCTTTCAGGACCGTTACTGTGGCTGGAATGTTTTTTGTTTCAGACACGTGTAGAAATTAAGTGTACAATACAAGGTTCCTGTTGGATTTGACAAATATGTCGGATTGTTTCACTAATAAATTGTTTCGGGTTAACTGGAAAACTTAAAACTTGAATAAAATCCAACAATCTGGTGTCAAAATCCTCAGAATGACAATAAGTATATTTAGTTTGTAATGAATGCGTTTCTGTTTTCAGAGTTTATGTACAGCATGTTTGCAGATAGTGGACATTAAAACTGAAACACTCTTTAGCTTCACTCTTTTATTCTCAGTGCTGAAATATTCACAGATTTCTCTGTGTGTTTGAATATATTTGATTGTTTTTAATGAAGCTGTAGAGAGTGAAACCCGTCCCGTGATCAGAGACTCCGAGGGTTCTCCTGCTGCCCCGTGCACACGTGCGCACGCTTACAGCGAGAGTAAAAATAGAGTTGTGTAAGATGCTTCAGGAAACGGTTGCAATCACGTGACTCTGTGCTCTCCAGGCTTCTGAACCCTCTCCAGAGGAGTTTATCACGACAACATCCTCCAGAAATAAACCGGGGCTTTGGTGGATGCTGAGTTTGACCCGGAGCTCCAGCGGAACCCTGTGATCCTAACCTAAAGAGAACGCTGGTTCTTACAGGAATCAAGAATCTTTATTTTCACAATGAAGCACATTTCTGTCAGGAGAAAGTTCTCCTCGTTGTTGACAGAACTTGACTGCTCCTTTCTTTCTGAACTCTGTGGAAGATTTATTTAACGCTTTGTTTATCCCATAGACTCCAGCTAGATGCACAGGGCTAACGTATCTCCCATTCAATATGACGACGAGCACCTTCTGCAGCTTCAGCTCCTCTGTGAAGGTTCTCCTCATAAGAATTCTTCCAGCAGCATTCTCAGATGCTGGAGAGGAGCTCTTCTCAGTCCTCCTCAGATGCATCTCAGCGGCGTTGCTGTCAGTTCTTCCTCACTGAACTCCTCCTCCTCCTCTTCAAAGCTTTCAGAGTTCCTTCCACTGGAGCTCAGTTCCCGAAAAATAACCCCAAGGCACGATCCAGGGAGCTTTCCAGATGTGGAAGCATGGTCAGGTGCCACCACCGTACTAGAGCTCAGTGCATCGATGCTTCGATCGCTCTGCTCCTGAGAGGAATCTTCTGGACGGACTGCTGCTCAGGGGACTCCTCTTGCTGCAGCATCTTCTGAACATCTCACTACAGGGGAGGGATGTCTCAGATAGTGGACAGTGGTTTTGTCACTCCTCTATTTTCTACTTTAATGGTTTATATATAAATGAAAGAATAAATACACGTTTAAACGTTTGGACAGTGAAACTGAAACAGCTGCTGTGCTCCAGTGTCCTTGAGGGACAGAAAGGCTCTCTATAACTATTTTTAATATACGGATCGGTGCTGGATTTGGATAAAGAAATTCACCATGCATTGCTCTGGGTGTTTCAGTTTCATTGTCCAACTTTTTATTAATTTTGGGCATGATTTTGTGCATTAAAGCATTGAAGTACTTCCTAAAATAGTGATGAGCCTCTGTGTGTTTATTAAACGTGATGGAACTGTGTTTCGCTGAGCTGCTGCTGCCATCTAGTGTTCGGTGCTCCCTGCAGCTGCGGTGAGCACCGTTCTCCTCTCACGGGTTACATGGCGATGGTGAGATGATTCTCAGGGCCGTGCAAGCATCAACCGGAGGTTCTGGGGCTCTTCGGCTCAATGTAATGTTTCGAGGAGTTTAGATTGGGTCGCTTCGGGAAGCTGTGAAGGATGACGCAGCTCTGCAGTTCTGGGTTTGAGTTTGGAGGCTTGTGGTGTTTGGTCTCTTGGTTTTCTCTGAAGGAACGAAGGGCTCTCGTGTGTTGGTCGAGGTGTTTGATCTTGTTGTATTTCTGAGTGTTTAGCGTTCCTTTCATGTTTCAGACAGATGTTTTTCAGGGTATTTTCTCATCTTGGTTTTCATGTTCGCTTGCTCTCCAGCAGGGCTCTCCAGTCGTCCGCCCAGGACTGCAGGCGTCTCTGCGGCGACTCCAGCGGCAGGTGTTTGTTGTGGCAGGCGGTGAACAGCACGTGTTCCCACGAAGGGTTGGGCTCCACACCTGAAAGATCACCAGGCACCGGTCAGACTCAGCAACTGAACCTCGGAGTCATTCAAGGCACGGTACGGCGAGGTTTTAAACACATCAGCGCTGCTCTCGCGGCAGACGTGTGCTTGGGTTGCCTGAGATTCAGAAACTCTGCTGACACTGAGTTCTGATTGAATGCTTTTGGAAGAGCAGCTTTATTTTTAATAATAGAGACAGAGAGGCAGGTGACTCACCGAGGATGTCAGGCTTGTCGTCGATGAGCACGTCTCCGGTCACGATGGTCTTGTCTCTGGTCAGGACGATCTGCTCCAGGAACTCGGGCCCCAGATGCTTCTCTATCCAGGCGTACTGAGGAAAAACACACAGACGCACTCTTCAGCGACGGAAACCACTCTAAAGGGCTGACGGTGCAACATGCGGCACATGCCTCGATGAAGACCAGAGATCCTCAATCAAATATCCGTGAGCTCTCGTCTGTGAATGATTTATTCCTTGTTCTCACTAGAGCGAAACATACCTTCTCAAACGGACAGTAGCTGTAATGCTTGATGGGGCTGGTGCAGATGAACACGTCTGTACTGGGAGAGAGAAACAGAAAAACAATCGTAATGTTCACTCAGCCTTTCATTCTCTCCGGACAAACGAGTAAAGATGGGTGTTCCACAATATTAAGCGGAGCATCATTCTCAAGTTATTTGTGGGAGAAAAGGGATCTCTCTGATGCTGAAAAGTATATGAAAACATTAGATATTTCACAAAAACTTGAGCACGATCATTGCGCTATTAAATGATTTGTGGCTGATTCAGAGCACAGACGAGTTTGTCCAGATGAAGGAAGATTTGTGGAAGATCCGAGCATCGGATCAAGGGAGCGGCTGCTAGAGCCTCGGGACTCCCACGCACGATCATGGTGTCAGTCTCGAAATGTACAAATTATTTCAAACGTATATTTTCCACAACTGTTCACAATGAATGGATGTCGCAGGATCAGAGCTTTATCCTAAACGTACTTCTCCATCTTGGCCATCTCTTTCAGAGCCTCTACGCCTCCCGGAAGAGGCTCCAGGTCGATGAAGAAGTTCTTCGACTCCCAGATGCTGATGGCTTTCTCCTGCATGCAGCAAAAGAAGACACAAAAAAAACATTGTTCACTTTTCACAAGCAACAAACCTGTCTTGTATTCAGAGTTTTCAGCTGGATTAGTTCAGAAACTGCGGAAACAAAGTAAGATCTGTGATGCGACCAGATCCTTCCTTTCCGTATGGCCTTTATTAGAGCTAGGGTGCCATGCTGCCATCATTTGGTGCTCCCTGTAGCTCAGCACAGGAACGGAACAAATGTAATGTAAGATGCTTTGGATAAAAACATGTACAAAATGAATAAATATAAAAGTTCTCCATGAAATAAACAATAATACAACTACAGAAAATATCAAATTAAACAATATACCGTTGAATTAAATACCATGTAATCTTGAAAACAAATATAATGCTTTCATATTTTACCTATGTTTTGTGTAAAGCAGGCAAACAAATTTGCAATTAAAACACAGCTGCCAACACATGTTCCAGTTTAAACACAGTTTAGTAAAATTCTGAACCAGAGGCTCAAGCTGAGTGAAGAATACTTCAGCTTTGTTTTCCTTTTGTTTGACTAAAGGCCCGCTCTCCTTTGCTTCCGATTGGCTGGATCGTGAGTGTCTTCCAATCAACATGAGACAAGAACACTTTCCATCGAGAATTGATTTGTTGGGAACCAGTTTGAGTGAATTGAGTCAGGGAAGCTCAGAAATAAGGAACAAACTTCAGTACAAAACATTTCCTGTATGTTTCTAATATAAAGAGACGAGCGGCGAGCCTAACCAATCTACAATAGGCTCCTCTTTCTGTGAAGACATTTGTCTTGACTTGATCCTTAATAATGTTATTTCAACAGCAACGTGTCTCTTTTTGTTTTAAAGCCCGGTTTACTGTTATAAATTCACACATTCAAATTCTTAGACCCTCGTTCCAGGCATAAATGACATTTACAGATTAAGATTTTCCAGGTTTTTGATAACGATTAAACAGAGACTCACACACAGGTCGCTCCTCATGTCCCCGTACTGCGAGGAAACCCAGAACCCTCTTCTGTCTTCCAGAGGAATAAACGGATCGTTCGGATATCTTTCTTTATATTTCTTCAGAAATCCTCCCTCAAAATCTGCGATAACCCCGTCCATGTCCACCAGCACTCGCAATCTCTCGTTTCTATTGTTGTGAGTAGACATTTTTGCCCTGAAATAGTGGTTAAAGTTCAACGACGGAACTCTCTGTGTGATCCTCAACAGCAAACTCATGATGATAATAAACCCGTGTCAGTCACAGTAGCACATATGAGAGAAGCTGTTTAAACTGATTCCAAAGTTCGTGTTGGCTATTCTCATTGTGGTCTATTTCTATTGTTTAGCACATTGTGGTGTGGTTTTGTTGGTTTCTTTGGGTCATGTTTTTCCACTGACCTCTCGAATGTACATTTGTTTACGTTTCTTCCTGAGCAAGCTAACGGCTAAAGCTTAACATCAAGGAAAAATTGGCGTTTGGGAAATAAAGCCAAGTATTTGTACTGCACGGTGTGTAATTCCACGTACAACATAGTTGTTATCCCGTTATATACCGGCTTTATTAGGCATAACCCGTCATCGAACGAAGCAGTGTTCCTTTGTTTTCATTCCGACTGCAAGCTCGCGGTATTTGAGTTCCGGTGGAACCAAAATTGCCTTTCTTTCATTTAAACAAGTCAATAATGTGTTTAAACGAGATTTAATGCGATTCGAAGTCGATCGGACAAAAGAAATTTCTAATCTTTAGAGAGACCAAACAAAATCAAAGTTTATTTACAAAGCGCCTCACCACAACTACAAAGTTGACCAGGGCGCCGAACAGGCATATACATATTATCATTATTTATTCATTCCATTTTTTAACGACGTAAAATCAACGAATAACAAAGCACACTCTGTAATGTGAATCATTACCTCAAATAAAAGTAGGCAATTTAAAACATTTATACTTCGTTTTCCACGACTGATAACGAAGTCTCGTGCGATCTGAACTGTCACGCAAACCTCGCGATATTTAGTTGCCGTTGGCGGCTTGAGGCCCGTCCCATCAGTACGGGAGTAGAGCTTCAGAGGTTTGAATGAAAAAGTTTCCCCATTATAGCTTAAGATTATGGCTTCTTCTCTGGAGCAGTTCGTGAACAATGTACGACAGCTTTCCGCTCAAGGTAAGAGTATTTATGAACTTCAGGACAACGGAGATCGGTGATCAAGCCTAGGGCTAAACCTATTAGCAGGATAGCATGCTAACGTTAGCTGTTTATGTTTGTGCTGGCTACACATGGTAGCTGTTGCCCGTGTTGTTTTGATCGCCTGTTATTTAAAATGTAACAATTGCATCTAATTGTAAAAATCTAAGCAGCTCTAGCTCAGTTAATAGAAATGAGTGGATGTCTAATCAGCCGAGTCATTTATTAAATACGTGTACCATGACACTTCTGTCATGAAAAACTCTTTTAAAATTAAGTCACTCTAGGAGTTAAACCCAATAGCCAGTTATTGATTGGACATCAATTTATAATGTTTATTGTGACTGCTTGCTGTGCCTCCAGGTCAGATGACGCAGCTGTGTGAGCTGATCAATAAAAGTGGGGAGCTGCTAGCCAAGAACCTGTCTCACCTGGACACTGTTCTGGGGGCACTGGATATTCAGGAGCACACACTTGGAGTTCTAGCAGTTCTGTAAGTCTATGACTTGTTCCTTTCCAACCCTTCCAGTTTTACAGAGCATTTGAAACGGACTTCAAAACTTATTACTGTGAGGAATGTTCCCTGCACAACCTCCTTTTGGACACCATTTTGAGAATAAAAGCATCTATGACTTACCTGAATTATAGTTAGAAAATCTTTCCAAAGTGTGAACTTTTGTAAACCTTTCATATTGGAATCAAACACTATGAGTAGTAAGATGTAGTAATTGAGTAGTAAGATGGCGATGGCACTCTTCCTGATTTGCTCATCTTTAAAATGAACACGGTCACCTTCATTCTTTGCATTTCTTGAAATTATTAGTCATCTTTAAAGGCTGATTACACTTTGTGAAAACTTCCATACATCTGAGATCATTTTTGTTTTACAGTTCACAAGTTCTCCTGTGGTTTTCTCTGTGTTTCAGGTTTGTGAAGTTTTCCATGCCGAGTATCCCTGATTTTGAGACGTTGTTTTCCCAAGTCCAGCTCTTCATCTGCACGTGCAACGGAGAGCACATCAGATACGCCACAGATACATGTGCGCAGTAGCTGCAGTTGTTACTGTGATGTTTAACATTGAGGTTTCTGTTACGCAAGCTATTGTTGAGTCTGTAAAACCTCAAAGATTGTTTTCTGGTTATTATCTTATTAGTTGTATATGAATGAGGAGAATGAGTGGGTATAAAGTTGATGAGCCACACTCTGAAACTCTTGGAAAGAGTACTGGAAGCTAGGCTAAGAAGGGAAGTGGATCTTTGTGAGCAGCAGTATGGCTTCATGCTGAGAGAGAGTACTACAGATGCAATTTGTGCTCTGAGAATGTTAATGGAGATGGAGCTGCCAGGCAAGAGGTCAAGAGGAAGGCCAAAGACGAGGTATATGGATGTGCTGAAAGAGGACATGAAGGTAGTTGGTGCAAGACTAGAGGATACTGAGGACAGAGTTAGGTGGAAACGGATGATTCGCTGTGGCGACCCCTGAACTGGTAACAGCCGAAAGGAAAACAAGTTGTAAATGTTATTATTTCTACAGGGCTACACATTGGCTGCATTTTTTTCATGTTATGTGTGTTCTCTCTTCCTGCAGTCGCTGGTTTGTGTCACCAGTTGACGAATGCTCTCGTGGAAAGAAAACAGGCAAGTACACCTCAGCTTTTATCTGTGTAGAAACATATGGCCTGTTGTAATACAGTGGTACCTCGAGATACGAATGCCTTGAGGTACGAAAAATCCAAGATACAAAAGGTCTCTCTTGAAAAAATTCCAAGATATGGAAAACACAAACAGTTCCTACTCTCCTGTTCGATTGTTAAGTCTGACATCGCACAGCGCTCCTCTTTCATTGAAAGTCAATGGTAAAAGATACTTCAATCATTATCACCAAAAACACTTTAAATCAGTTTTAAATCAAACGAAACATGTATAGAGAACAAATATGAGAGTCAAATGTTAGAGTCAAGGTGTCCTAAGTGGAAAGTGCTGTTCTGTAGCATAAGTTAGAGAAGAAACCCCGTGACGTGCTCTCCATCCCTTCTCACATGATTTCAGTACTGTCTACCCATGCGCTTGATTTCGTGTTGGTGTTCGTAATTCGTGAAATATCTTGGGAAAGTAAACTTTCTAACGTAGTGCCGCAATGTTTTCGGTCATCTGTTCTCTAGAAGATTTCACATTTGTGGACATATTACAATGCATTTATTTTATTCTGTTTTATTATTATCATCATTTACATACAGTGTGTTTAAGGATTGATGAAATTCTCTGGTTTCATGTTTCAAGTTACATGTAAAACTTGCTTCGAGATACGAACATCACCCTGGAACGCATTACTTTTAAATCTCGAGGGACCACTTTACTTTACTTTCTTTTGAGTTAGTGTCCACTCTGAAGATTATTTTTGTCACATGAACATTTTTCCAAAAAGCAGAAGACTTGCTGTGTAACGCTGTCCTGGTTTGTCAGTTTCTTTTCATGCTGCCGTAAATCCATTAAACCACGAGCGTAGAATAGTACTGTTCGTCCTGTGTTAATTTCAGACGATTAGTACACGAGAATCTCATGTAGTTTGAAACACGAGGAAAGAGATGAGTGAACTCTGAAACATTACCATGTGTGCGTTACACTGATGTGAGACGTTTGTTCAACAGCCGCTGCGGGGAATTGGGATCCTGACGCAAGCCATAGACAAGATGCAGATGAACAGCAACCAACTGACCTCGGTGCATGCCGACCTCTGTCAGGTGGGTCCACCAGGAACATTAGGAGCTTTGCAGATGATGAACCCTTTCAGCTCGGCTCACACTAGGGCTGGGCGATATGGACCAAAAGTCATATCCCGATATATTTAGGCTGAATATCGATATACGATATATATCCCGATATTTTTATCAAAAAGTGAGTGCAATTGTTTAGTCACAGTCAAACCCAAATATGACATTTCACAAGTAGTTTTATTTAAACTGGCCTGATGAAACAATACTCAGCTGTTCCCTTGTTTTTGGGAATAAAATATAAATATATTTGAATACGCAAATAAAATATAAAAATCTAAAGTTTGTATAATGCTGTACATTCATAAATTATTAAAATATTCAATGCTGTAAGCAACTTAGGCGATTGCATACTTTTAAACTTTTTAAACAATATTTATAGTTTTACAATGTGTTACAAGTAAATTTGACATCTACGCGGCATATAAGCAAAATAAAAATTAAAACTTTTTCACGAGTAAACATTTTATGTGAACTCTCATTGGCTTAGTCTGTGTAATCACGTGATTGAATGCGCGTTCACGCAAGAGGGGAGTCGGAATCTGCCGGGGAGTCGAAATATGGCACAACAACGGTACACCGCGGGAAAATGAAGCTTGAAGGGAGCTTTGTGTCGGGGCTGGAGCTTTTGCGGGTTGCGGTTGGCTTGCAGCTGGGGCCTCGGCAGCGCGCAGTTTCACACACTCTTCATACTGCAGTTTGTGCCACTGTTTTAGATGGTGAAAAAGATTTGTAGTGCTTCCACCCCTGGCTGTAACTTCTTTATGGCACTCCCTACATATGACATGGTTTTGTTTCTCATCAGAAACTTTGAATCCGAACCATCTCCATATTACTGAGCCGCTACTTTTTTGTTTACCAACTAATTTCTCCGCATGCTCAGCAGATGTTGTTGCTTCCTCCATGTTTGTTGAAGAGTGCCGGCGGATTGTCTGCTCCAGAGTCCAGCCCCTCCCCGCTCTGTGCCTGAAAGAGGAGGGGCGTGGCCAGGGGCGCGAAGTAGTGCTGAGAGCTCCGGGTTAAAGCAGTTTGCTGGAGCAAGGCTCACAGCGCAGTTTGAACTACGCAGCCTATATCGATATATGCGATATGGTCAAATTTCATATCTCGTTTAAAAATATATCGATATATTTTTAATATCGATATATCGCCCAGCCCTAGCTCACACCCGGGTGGGGTTCTATTGTAATAAGAATGCTGCATGGACAAATCTGACCTGAAGCATCTCAAGCCATCTGAGCCAACCCTGTTGCTTTAAAAAACATAAGGGTAGAAATTCCTCCACAGATTCTAAATTTCAGGCTGATATAACATCTCTGGGAGGAATCAGATGAACTAGATCTTCTCCCACATCAGTGTTTATCACCTTTAGAACCTCATTTGCTCAGAATGCGAGTCACTGAAGTTCTTCTGCATTGTAGGGCGCTTTCACACCTGACTTATTTCGTTTGATTCATTCGAACCAGAGCTTGCTTTCCCTTTTAGTTTGGTTCGTTTGGCCAGGTGAAAAAGCAACATCCGAACTCTAGATTGGACCAAATGCGGATTTACAAAAGTCAGTCTCCTGCTCCAGGAGGTAGTCTCGGTGTACTCCGAGCTTCATTTACATCGTGCAGCATTATCGATGTCACATGGCTGTATTTTCAACCAGAGCGCTCAATGCGGTGTGAATGAGAAGTACATCTGCAGACGGTTGCCGCAATACATCAGAACAAGAAGAAACATTGTGATTGGGTGTGATTTTTATCACTATTTAGAACACTATGTCTGGAGCCTCCGTGGGGTTACCTCCTGGGATCTCGATCTCCGATGTAAAGAAGAGGAATATTAATCAGTGTTTTTCTGGATTAAAGAGAATTTCTCTTCGTATGATTACAGTTGTGTTTGCTGGCGAAGTGCTTCAAGCCGGCCGTGGGGTTCCTGGACCTGGACATGATGGACATCTGCAAGGAGAACGGAGCGTACGATGCCAAACACTTCCTCTGCTACTATTATTACGGAGGAATGATCTACACCGGCCTGAAGAACTTTGAGAGGGCGCTCTACTTCTTTGAGCAGGTGACTGGTCCACTGTTCCCTGTAACGCTCTCCGATCTTCAGGGTGCTCGTAGTCAGGTTCAGTGTTCTAGAGATGGTGATGTCTAGAGGGCGGGCGATTAATCGGTCCGGCTGATATTGGCCGGTTTCTCAGCATGTCTAAAGAAATCTACTTCGACCATCATGATGAGAAAATTTGGCCGATAACAACGTGTGCATCATTCTGAGACAAAGCGACACGTGCCGCCCCTCCCCCAGTGGACACTTGCCTTTTCTTAACTAAACATTTGACTTTGAAAATCTAGTTTGAAAATGAGAAAATATCTTATTGCTGACAATGAAAGCAGCTGTTCGCCAGCGAGATCTTCAAACATCGGCACCAGTGGTGTCTCCAGACTCTTAAGTTCTTCTAGAAAAGGATCCAGCAGAAACTGCACACACTTTCTGGGTGTATTTCTAAGTGGCACAGGAGCGGGTCACTCGGGCATTAGTGACTGGTACGAGGCACTAATGGGTTCCCATGGGATGATAACTGGGATTGCTCAGTTGAGGTGGGCTTCATTTCCACATCTCCAGCTTGATCACTTTCTTCTTCTGTGCATCTGCAGGCGATCACCACTCCAGCGATGGCCGTCAGTCACATCATGCTAGAAGCTTATAAGAAGTACATCCTGGTGTCCCTCATCCTCCACGGGAAGGTGCAGCCGCTGCCCAAATACACCTCACAGATCGTGGGGCGCTTCATCAAGGTAAAGGCTCGTCTTCCACTGATCTTTACGTTTCTGGATCCTTTAACACTCAGATTCCTTCTGGCCACCAGCAGATGGCTCCTTTTATTCACTCCATCCGGTCTCGACCTTCAGCTCTGATTGTTGGAGAGCTGCAGAGATGGTTGTTCTTCTGGAAGCTTCTAGCTTTCCAAATCATCTCAAGGACAATCAGAGGCAATGCCTGAGATCAATTATGAAGCTTAGCTTAATAAACATTGATTAATATCTTAAATGGTTTCTGAATTGGATTTGTTTAGTTTGTACAGTTCATAGATGCTTTGACAAAAAGAAAAAATCCAGGACTAGGTGGCACTTCTTTCTAGGTCAATCATTTACATATTCTTTCTTGAAAGTATTTTTAGTTCCACAGTAAAAACACTGCTCCACACAGTCCTTTTTAACCGGTGTTTTGGTTTTGGAGAAGGTAAAGGGAGAATAAAAAGCGAGAGGAGCTTATGGAAGAACTCAGAAGATCTCCATCACGATGCTCTCCTCTCTCTCACAGAGCTGGAGTGACACACGGGGCAGATGTACTTTAACATATCGTTCCAACTGAAGAGCATGAATAAGAATAATTAGAGCTTACATCTTATAAATTAGAGAGTTCAGATCATGAGTCAGTGTTTGATTTAACCCGCTGCTGCTGCGCATCACCCTGGAGCCGGAGAGCTGCAGTAACGAGAGCTGTTTGTGTTCCTGCAGCCTCTGAGTAACGCCTACCACGAGCTGGCGCAGGTTTACTCCAGCAACAGCGCGGCCGAGCTCCGGGCGCTCGTGAACAAACACAGCGAGGCGTTTGCTCGGGATGCTAACACGGGCCTCGTCAAGCAGTGCGTATCCTCCCTCTACAAGAAGAACATCCAGAGGCTCACCAAGGTCTGCAACCACCCTTCCTCGCTGTGACTCAGCCCTGTACCTCACTGTAAACATGACATCTGTGTTTCTGTGCTCCATAGACGTTCCTGACCTTGTCCTTACAAGACATGGCGAGTCGAGTCCAGCTGTCCGGGCCTCAGGAAGCAGAGAAATACGTCCTCTATATGGTGATCCACCCCAGATCCTGATGCTCACGCTCTTCAGATACTCGCGTCTTCATCGTGTTTCTTGAGTGCTGCTGGCCAGGAGTAACTCTCATGATCAGTCTGTTCTCCTTGTTTCTCAGATCGAGGATGGAGAGATATATGCCAGCATCAACCAGAAAGATGGCATGGTCTGTTTCCATGACAACCCTGAGAAATACAACAACCCCGCCATGCTCCACAAGATAGACCAAGAGGTTTGAGACTACAGCTTTTACTTCAAGAATTCACTCACTGGTTTCTAACATGAAGGTTAGGACGGTGAAACGGGAACACTTTAGGAAACGCTGTTTGTTTTTGAATGTTTTTAAAGAGTCGTTCACTTTTATAAATTCACCTCTAAACCTCACCTTCAGGTGTTTCTCAAAGTTTTCTATGTTTGTTCTTTCACAGATGCTCAAATGTATAGAGCTGGATGAAAAACTCAAGTCTATGGATCAAGAAATCACGGTCAACCCTCAGTTTGTGCAAAAGGTGCTTTTTAATGAATTTTTTTTATCAAAGCATTCATGATAAACCCAAGTGTGATCACAATTATCCTAAATATTGCCATTTTTGCTCATAGTTATTAATGGCAAAAAAAAAATCTATTAAAAACATCACATTTCTTTTTTTCTTCATATTTCAGAGTATGGGAACACAAGAGGATGATGTCGGAAGCAAAACCTCGAGTTACTCTTGAGTATCAGGAGACGCCTTCTTCAGAGGGAATTCTATTGATTATGGACATTACCAGAGGAAAATATTGATGCGCTTTGTTCTCATTCTGGTTCATTTTGATCGCACCTACTCAAGAAGTGCTTTCGTCAGTGTTTATTTATCAAATGCATTGTTTATGGCCATTCAAATAAAGGTTTGGGGTTTCTTTGTTCAAAATCAAATTTCTGCTCTTGGTTTTCTCTCCAAAAGCATCTGAAGATATGAGACCAGTTCTGCTATTCTTAAACCAGTATTTTTGAGAGATTTAGGGCCCTGGTCCTCATCATGGATGCTTTGTTCAAACATTGTGCTACAGGTTTGTCTTCACGTTTTTAGTTTGAGTATTTTATATATAACGTTGCACCTATTTTATTTTTATTATTGTGTGGTACTTTCTGCATCTCGGGCTAATGACGAGCAGTTTTTTGGCGTCTGCTCGGCGTGTGTGATTTGTTTGCTGCTTGCTTGAATGACATAACCAACAAAGAGACAATCAGCCAATCACGAGCTCTCTGTCGGCCTGCGAGGCTTTGAACAAAGACAAACGGGTGCCCAGGCCAATCGGAATGCCCAAATCTCAAAGGAAGGCGGGAGTTTAACGGAAATGGCACAGTGTCTAACCAATCGTAATGGCGAACCACGCGCCATTGGCCAATCGGCACTTAATATGGCAAGGATTGCGTCGCCCACGGTGCTCAGTTGAATTCCATTGCCGTCCATTAAAAACAGCCGACTTGGAAAATACAATATCAAAGTGTGTACAGGTTCCCCTCAAGCTTTCGTGATTAACTATGACACAGTAGCGGAGCGAGGCGTTCGAGGACCGCTCCCCGCATGAATAAGCCACGCATCTTCGACCCTGTCGCGGCTCGCTGCATTGCCAGGCAGAACGGAACAATTGCTGGATAATTCTCCTCGTGACTTCTTTTATTCAGCCGAGCGTTTTTCACCGCGGAAACCCGACTCGAATGTGGTTTCTGTCAGTATGAGTCCAGCTGGGTGCTCCCATGTAAACGGCTTTAAAGTGGACAACTGGAAGCAGAACCTGCGGGTCATTTACCAGTGCTTTGTGTGGAGCGGCTCTGTCGAAACCAGGAAACGCAAGGTAAATAAATAAAAGCCTCTGGAGCCCGTGCACACTGCAGCAGTGCATCGGCCCATCCTTCTGGCCGGCGAAACACCGAGCTCATCGTGGTTCGTTTCCCCGCTCTGGATGTTTGTGTGGCCCGTGGCGACTCTACATCATGCCCCGGGGTCATAGGACTGAACATAGGGATGCGTTTATTCACACAAGAAACCTCGGTGTTGTCTTCACAGCTGTCCTGGGTCTCGCCGACAGGCTCTCTGATGTTATACACATCGACAGGCCGGGATTTACCGTTTGGTTCTGTGAGCAGTCGGTAACGTTAGTTGTTGTGGGAATATAGGGCTCTGTTCAACACCAGACAGCTTTTATGTGGGGTGTTGCGTTCGCTGTTTAATGAAGCAGCTGGCGTTAATGCTTCCTTTATTACTTCCCTGGTGGTGTCGATGGGATCGATTCTTTCTTGGGAGTCGAATCTTTTAATCGAGTCACCTGAGCTTGGTCGAACGATTCTTTTCAGCGTCTTTCAATCAAGGGTCAGTCACTCCGCGGGTAATGTAACGGTTATATTTTCAAGCGTTGGAATATGTTAAATGTGCTTTTTCAGTTTGAAAAGTCAATCAAAACCAACATTTCAGAATGACCTGCAAAATTACAAGCTATAAAACAGAAAATATTGAACTGAAAAATAAAAAAACTGAAAATATTATTTTTCACATTTACTCTCGTGCATTTGGCAAACGCTTCTGCCCAACGTGTTTTTTACAGAATTCCGCTATGTCCAGAACCTGTTTAAAACCAGTTTTATTTTCCTGATAAAATTACCAAAAAATATTCCTACACTTCAACCAATCAGGGATTGAATCAAGTGACGTCATGCTTTCACATTTTAGAACGTACCATCACGTTTGCTCACCGTGGTCAGGGCAAAAATTGGAATAGTTGCATTTAACTAATGTTCCTTCATTCAGAGGTACACACTGGACTGGTCACCTGGACTGGAGTACCCAGAGGAAACCCACGCATGCAACTCCTTCCATGTTCCAGGAAGGTCACCGGCGAGCCTCAAACCAGCATCTTCTTACGCCCCATTTAACTAACAGCTTGTTTATTTGAACATTGATATTCAATGTAATGTAACAAAAATATCAATTTGTTGCCCTATTTGACATTTAAGACATTATGCTGAAATCAAAATGCACATTTACTGTAAAATAGTGTATGCGTTTAATTTAGTTTTACGTCAACCTATTCGAAGCACATGAAACTGGATTAGGGGCACCAACTATACAGTAAGAAAAAAACTACATTACCCAGAATTCTCTCTTATAAAATGTAACAAAACCTGTAGATGTTCCACCTTGTCACCAAATTAGAACATTAGTGGATTTCAACGTTCTTGAACAAATGGGTTTAATTCCGCATTCCATGTTTAAACTGGTTCTGGATCAGTAGCAGTGTTTCTTTGTGTGCTCAAGTATTTCTCTTTTTTGTCGAAAGCTATTTGATGGCAGAATTGATGGATTCGAAATGATAGCGTTATGCTACGACATTGCTTTTGACATTCGGCTTCTTCTCCCATCTGCATCTGAAGGATGCTTGAAGTCCAAAGCTTGTGGTGTAGAGCTCTGGTATTGTAAGCAGTGGTGGTTGCACAGGACTCGTATCCCGTGATGGACTCTGGATGCTTTCCTTCCCAGTCTCCAACACTTCCAGAGAGAGTGGCTGCGTCATCTCCACCATCTCTGATCTGCTTTAGACACTGGAGCTGTCGCAGCACGTGAGGATTGTGTGATGAATCCCAGCGTGATCGTTCAAACCATTGTTTCAAGTGCTTTTGCTCTGTCCTTGTAAAAGCTAGCGTGTTCTAGCTCCTTGCATCCTTCGAATGCTTACGGAGAATCTTTGTGTGGGTTCTCCTGGGTGTTTTGTTGTAGGGCGATGCTTTAAATCAGAGGGATGCAAGAACATGAGCGGAGTATCTCCGGAGAACAGAAAGGATAAATCAGAGCCTTGCATGGGCTTAAATGCTGCGTCCGTGACGGGAAAATGAATCTGGAGATCAATGGATGGTTCTGATCCGCACGTATCGGTTTTCCTCTGGGTTTTAGTCTGTGCTGCTGGCGAGGGAAGTTAGCGCCGGATGTGCCGAAGCTTAAACCCAGATGAATACAGCAGAACCCCCAGTAATTGAGATGTTCCCCAGAGAGAGTCTTTGCTCCAGTGTCGAGTCGTTTGTGATCGATCCAATCAAACTGATTACAGATCAGTGTCATTGACGCCCTACAATCAACACGGTCACTTTATTGATGATGGGGATCAGATGTTTGTGAGCAGTTTTATCGTACGGTTCTGTATTTTTTCTGGAACGTCTTGAATATAACGAAGCCTCCAGTTTCTCTGTTTCTATATGAATAGAATACCGATCCGACCGATGCCCGGCTACCATTCATGCACAACAGGTAAAGAATGGTGGAGGAAATGTGATTTAAATCTGTAGAATGATGTAGCCTCAGCTCGGTGTCGTGTGTACCACACCCAGAACCGTCTCTGGTGATGAAAGGTTCCACAGAGATCAGAGCGACGGGCGTATCAGTGCTGAAAGTCTCTTTATGAGCTCATCTCAAGGTGTTCTCACATAATACGAGACAAAGTAATTTGAGAAAGGCGAGTCCGTGTACGGAGATGTTTCCCGCCCTGCTGGGAGCCCCTCTGGCGACATTCAGACGTTTCGTCAATTTAAATCAGGTCCTAAAGGTTTTGCATCCAATAACAGCTTAGGATCAGCAGCACAGCGTTTTATGATTCACGCTATTGTAAATATTTCTCATTTTAAGGAAATCGTGAAACTTTGAGTTAGAACGTAACACGAAACAACTGTAAACAAATGAAACGATATTTTACCGTAGCGTGGTGAGATCTAAGTTCGCAGATATTACACACTGTGACTATCATTTACGATCATTATTGTTTATGCAAGAAATTGTAATAATTAGGCAGAAATCCATGTTAATAATTATAACGTGCTGTTCTAATCTGAACTAAATAATTTATTATAATTAATGATGATAAATATAAAGTGCTGGGGCTACGTTTTTTTTTTCTTTCTTCCATATGCGACTGATTTGTTCATGACAGTCTCAACAGCACAATTAATTATTTTTATTTTCTCCAAATGTGAGCGGTGTTGTCGGGTGCTCTTCATCAATCCTCATTCAGACGCGCTTCCTCAGAGTAAAAGTTCCTGGAGGTGCTCAGAGGGGTTTTCAAAGAAACGATGAAGGTTATGTGGTTAAAATAACTTTCTTCTGCTATTATTCTGAAAATGTTCCTTTTGTCTTGGTCTATTACATCACAATCAGAATTGAGCAAAGGGATCCGTCATGGAGCCTAACTGTCATAGTTTTTAAAATATCTCAACTGTGCGGTTGCTATGGGCGACACCGGTTTCATTCCCGTTCCTAAAACCTTTCCCTCCTGCTCTCGTATCTCCCGCTTTGCTTCCTCTCCCGATACACCATCCAATCTGATGAATCAATGACGACATCGGCCGCGAAAACAAATAGTGATGTTGCATTTTTGAGAACCGCTCACTGCTCTGGGTTTTATCACAGCGCACATCCTCCAGACGGCTTCTTTATCTCTTATAACGTTTAGCTTGAGATTCTTGAGTCTGTACCTCGAGCATCCTCGTCTTGTTTCCTGCATCTCTGAAGCTGAGGCCCCGGGGTCCGTGAGACGCGTCACTGTTCATTACAGTGATGGGAATGTAGTAAAAGTGTGCCGAAGTGCTCCAGTTTCTTTCACCTGTGCTCCAGAGCTGGAGATGCTCCCTCGAGTCTTCGGGGAGCGGAGGAAGGGGGAGATGTGGAGTTGAAACGGGGCCTCAGTAAAAATAGCCCGTCTGGAGGTAAAGCAGAGACCACTCGGAAACAAAGAAATCAGTGCGGGAGGAAATCGGAGAACCTCTGCGTTCGGATCTTCAGTTTATTCCAAACCTTTTTCCTCCATGAGTTATATCATCTGATCTTTAAGATTATTATAGACCCTCTCTTTATGTGCAGGAAATAAAGGTGTCCGTCACTTGCTAACGCTAGTCTCATCGGAATGATTCAAAGATGAGTCGACTCGTTTGTGAACTGACTCGTTTGACTTTCAAATGACTCGTTCTCTGTGGAGAACCCGTCTGATTCTGATCATTCAATGCTCCTGATCTGGTAACTAACGAAGAGCTGCTTGTGTTTCTGTTCTCAGGCGAAGTCATGTATGTGTCACATGTGTGGAGCTCATCTGAACCGCCTTCACTCCTGCCTGCAGTGTGTGTTCTTCGGCTGCTTCAGCAAGAAACACATCCACGAGCACGCCAAGAACAAGAGACACAACCTAGGTACCGAAAACTCACTCAGTCACGTGTCAGCGCATTAAATCCCAGGGAAGCACACCTAAACCGAGCCGGGCCTTACTGGACCACAACATCTGCAGCTGTTTGATTGTGCTCCTGCTGCTAACAGTGATCACCAGAGATCATAATTAAGTTTTTTTTTAATCATGATCTCTTTTACACTGCTTTCTGAAACTCAAAGGCTCTGTCATTGAATTACCCCGAAGAGAAAGGAGCACCCTCTGCCTGGGCGCTCTCCTCTTCCCTGTTTTTTTTTTTTTTTTTTACCCCAAAACTAAGGTTTGAAAGCCCCTGCTGAGTCTCAGGGGTGTTGTGACTCTTTGAACAATGTTTTCTGAACTTTATTTGGATGCATCTGGACTGGAGTCTATGAATGTAATCATTTATTTTTTTTAGCATAAATATATATTTACCTGAACGCAATCATTTAAAAGTCTGTGATCTGGTCGGGGTTTGATCAGTTGATGATCTAGAGCAAAGCAGAGCGCCTCCTGGTGGCAGATGGGTTCACAGGGGTAGGTCATTCGAGGACGTTTAGGTCTCAGTGAAAGCTTTGGTGATGTGGAGAAATGCTCCTGGAGATCACGCGGCTCGCGACCTGGTGGGGGAGATGTAATTATCGCTCACTCTCGCTCTCCCAGATGGACAGTCATAGGTCTCAGTGAAAGCTTTGGTGATGTGGAGAAATGCTCCTGGAGATCACGCGGCTCCTCGACGCTGCACTGGGGTGTAATTATCGCTCACTCTCGCTCTCCCAGCTCCTCCGTCCTTCAATAGGCTGTAATTATCCCTCCGTTTTAATGAGGACGCTTCCACAACAAACAAATGGCGAGCACAAACAGAAGGGATTGTGGGTAATTACAGTGTGCGCTGGGATAATTGTGAGTGTGTTTGACTCTCAGTCTGTGTTTTCTTCCAAGCTTCGGTTCATTCCGTTACTGCCTGCAGGGATCAGACGTCTGAGAGACGGTCACACATCGTTTAGAAAAGTTCCTGGTGCTAACGTGACCTGCAGTAGAACCAGTCCCCCTGAGTACGGATTACATTTGTTCTCGACGGGTGATGTGAAGTTATGGCATCAGCAGAATAAAGTGGCAAAACCGCAATAAACCACAAAAACCATTCCATCTTCTGAAATAAAAACGCGTTTCTGGAATAAAAACACGTTTCTGGAATAAAAACACGTTTCTGGAATAAAAACACGTTTCTGGAATAAAAACACGTTTCTGAAATAAAAACACGTTTCTGGAATAAAAACACGTTTCTGGAATAAAAACGCGTTTCTGGAATAAAAACACGTTTCTGGAATAAAAACACGTTTCTGGAATAAAAACACGTTTCTGAAATAAAAACACGTTTCTGGAATAAAAACACGTTTCTGGAATAAAAACGCGTTTCTGGAATAAAAACGCGTTTCTGGAATAAAAACACGTTTCTGGATGTAGAAATGGTCGCGCTTCATCTTTCAAAAGTATACATGTGAAAAATGTTTTGTTTGTTTTGAGTGTTGTCAATTCTTAGTTTCTTAGTTTAGTTTAAAAAACTGAACCTGCAGCAGGGGTTAGCGTCTGGGGTTTTAATGCGAACACTTTAGCATAGCTTAGCATGGATCGTTGAATCCAGTTGGCCATTTAAAATCAGAATTACACTGGTCCAAGAGTTTCCATGTTTTTAAATCATGTTTCCTTTATTTTTCTATTCCAAGAATTGTATAAACTTGACTGAAACTAGAGCGTTCAGGCTAAATAACAATGTGCATTTTTGAGACACACTTGCACAAGTAAAAAAATAGTGCCTAAATGAACCGTGCACTCAAGGAGACGCAACACATCTGGGAGGGGCTGCTGTGCAAAAGCTGTAATTCATGCGGAAAAAAATGGACACACAACACTTGAACAGAGAGAGCAGCACACAAGTAGAGCACACATTGCTCAGATGCTTGTTGACTGTTGATTTTGCTCTCTGGTGATCATTGTTAACAGTGGGAGCACAATCAAACAGCTGCAGATATTGTGGTTCAGACAAAATTCATGTTTGTTGTCTACTCTTGGAGAGGGAGGGAATACATGCAAACACAAAAGAATCATGACTGGCAAACCCATCAAGCTCAGTTTCATTTATTGGATGTTAATCGATTTGTTGCTCATCACAACAAATTTAATCCTCGCAAACCTCTTCCTCCTGTCTGAGAAGGTTCCAGTAGGCAACTGCCTGTGAAAAGAGCTGTGCAAGGGTCGTGGCGCGTCAAACAGTGCATTGATTTAGCTGCAGGTACAGCTCGAGTTCACTCGTACTCGTATTCATGCTGCTCTGACGAAACGACTCTGTGATTGGACGGTTCTCAGCTGTTCTGCATATTAACAGAACCTGGAGACATCAGATCGTTTGTTAGTAAGAGGTTTCCCAGCGCCGATTTGGTTGCTGGGCTGAGGCCCATGATTCATCAGTTTTCCACCTGAGGCATCTCTGCCCCCCCCCCCCACCCCCAGTGTCCACATCAGCTTTCCTAGGTGCGCGCGCGTGCGTGCGTGTGTGAGAGAGCTCCCTTCTGAGAGCGATCGAACATTTAATTAGGTGATTCTCTGTGAATGGGCCCAGGTCTCGGTGGAGGAAAACTGTGATTATTCTCCGAAGACGAACAAATGCTCGGTAATTAAGTCTGAATGAGCCGAGCTCTACCTCGTTCTCAACCTCGCTCTCTCCCTCGTTCTCTCCTTCCTGTTGCTTTTTCATTCTGTTTGCCGTCCAATCGCTCGCGTCAGGTTTGATCTTGCTGTTCTCTCATCATTTTCCCACTCTGGTCGCCATGGTTACCTGAAGGCCTGAGATGCTTCGTGTTTATTCTTTCTCGACGGGCAGATCTGCGTTCATCACGTGTTTATTGTTCACAAGGAGGGTCACAGGGCTCTGCTGGTGCCAGGGCTCAAAGCTTTTCAGCAATAACTTTCAGTGTTTAAACTGGACCCTGCATTAGTGCACCCATGTGAAGCAGACCATCCTCTGGTTGCCATGACAACTGTAAAACGGGTACCAGCTCCACCGCAGCCTTGCACCAGGAGAAATCAATCGAAGAAGTCACTGAATGAGCTCAGGAGGAGGAGAGCTCATTCCTAATGATGACCTCATAGCGACGAGAACCAATGGGATGAGAGGAGTGTTCTCAGGACTGCTGCAGGCTGATTAATATTCCCATCAGTGCATCGGCCAATGCTTTGCAGCTCTTCTTAAAGCGACAGACTCTCTTTTCCGTTGCCTCCAAACTGCTTCGGTTCATCACCAGAGCACGAGTTCCTGGATTTCAACACCTGCTTCGGTTGAAAGAAGAGCAGAACTAAGTTCCTAAGGCTCTCCTGAAGGGGGAGATGTTGAGTAAGCCCTGGTTGAACACCTGTCGTCGGCTGCTTGCTATTTTACTTAAAATAATGAAGATACAGCATTGATCTCTCTCTCTCTCTCTCTCTCTCTCTCTCTCTCTCTCTGTCTCCAGCTATAGATCTGCTGTACGGAGGAATATATTGCTTTGTGTGCCAAGACTACATCTACGACAAAGACATGGAGCAGATCGCCAAAGAAGAGCAGAGGAAAGCCTGGAAGCTGCAAGGTGGGTTTGTGGCTTGGATTTAATTATTATTATTATTATTATTATTATTATTATTATTATTATTATTATTATTATTATTATTATTATTATTATTTGATGGGTTTGTAGCAGGCAAGCATCGTCCTAAAGTGGGTCATAAACTAAAGCATTCCAGTCTCTTCTGCACAAGAGTCTTGTCCACATCTGAACATTGCTGAGGTGGAGATCTCAAGCTCTCTTTCAGGATTCTTCACAGACTAGCTTTCACTCACAGGAGAAACCTAGAGTTGTTCTTGAGGATCAATGAGGTCGTGTGTGATTGATTGGGTGAACCGTGGGTAGTTAGTTCAACTAGTATTCAGACCCTCTTCATTTTAGTAACTCGTCGTTTTCACATGCAGCACCCCATCCTGACAGAAAAACACACATTTTTTCTTGGTCCAGAGCCTTTACTCAGAAGTTTTTCACAGCTGCATTTGTGGATCCTCTGCCGCTCCTCCTGCAGATCATCTCTTCAAAAACACTCAACTGGGTTTCAATCAGAGCCGGGTCTGGTTTGACATTCAAGAACCATTGAATAAAGAAGATAAAACCTCGACCCAGTCTGAGATCCTGAGCATCCACAACTCTGTCTCTGAGCTCTTCAGCAGTTCCTCATGATCCTCATCTGCTCTGAGCATTGTGAGCTGTTCTATAGACCGGCGTGCGGCTTTCCTGATCAAGTTCAATCAGAAGAACCAAACACAGCTGGACTCAGATGAAGCTGTAGAACCATCTCAAGGATGATCATCTCAAGGACAATCTGAATATTGATCACTGTGTGATGTGTATATATATTTTTATACATTTGCAGAAATATAAACAAGTCTGTGTTTTTGTTTTCCAGTAGGTGGTGCTGTGTGTTTGTAATCCATGAATGAGGAAGAATGAACTTAAATGACTTTTAGCAAATTGCTGCAATATAAAGGAGCGAAACATTCTTTCCATACCCTCTGTACATCCGCGGCTCAAAGCTGTCTACGACTAGAACAAACTGCTCTCTGTTGTTCTGAGTCTGGACGAGGCGTGGGCTTAATACGGCAATCACCGGTTCGCTCTGTGAAAGCTGCCTAAAAGCTCCTTCATTCTGTATTTGCAGCTTTCCTCCTTTAAATCAGAATCAAGATCTCATGGATGAACCTGATTGCTCCGTGTGATGCTGAGAAGCCGCTGGTGCATCTTTAAAGTGAAAGACGCCCTCTACAGAGCGTTTGCAGATCAGCATGAAACCAAACCTGCGCTACCGAGCGCTCAAGAGCTTCGAGGATGCTTTCATTAGTAACAGCTCACACGACACGTGACGGTCATCCTCTGACTTTATATGAAGGAATAAAAACGAATGAAATGATCAGCGAAGCCTCGATCAGTCGGTGCTTGAGACTCAGTTGAAGTGGCATTTCTGTGTTCTTCTCACTCGAGAGATATCGAAGTAAAGCATACAAAGAATGGCTGCAGCCTTGAAGAAACGGGAACCAGTTTCTTCATGCCCACGTTCAGAAGCT
The DNA here is from genome assembly GCA_007224835.1 of Danionella cerebrum. Classification (NCBI taxonomy): domain Eukaryota; kingdom Metazoa; phylum Chordata; class Actinopteri; order Cypriniformes; family Danionidae; genus Danionella; species Danionella cerebrum. The sequence goes on from SRMA01026989.1 coordinate 57,609, forward strand.
CTGTTCACAGAAAGTAGAAATATATATTTATAGTTTTATTTTGCTCGTGGCTCGTGCCTGGTCCAGATCATTCGATCCATTAAAGATGTTGGTAATGTAATCTGCAGGAATCGGAGAGAAATATTCAATGTGGGAACCCACGAAACGAGAGCTGGAGCTGCTGCGACACAATCCCAAGCGAAGGAAGATCACAGCCAACTGCACCATCGGTAAGAGCCGCACCTTCCGCAGAACACCTGAGCTGCTCGTCTCGGTGGAACCTGGGGCTTTCTGCAGGATCAGCCTCTGGAACCTAATCAAGGGCCGACAGCATCACTTTATTCTCGTAGAAAACTCGAATGCTGTTTACCTCGCCTTACACGGGTCCAGCTCAGAAGATCTGGATAAACAGAATAATAATAATAATAATAATAATAATAATAGTGGGGAAGCCGGCAGTTTTCATCTCGATTATTATTTGAGGTTAATTTGAGGACGCGTTCCTCTTAGTCCTCAAACGTTGGAGAGGTCATTTTTGTGGATCAGATGGTTCTGGAGAGCTGCTCCTGTGATGGAGATTATGGTGTTTGATGGGTTCCTCCGTCTGAGGCCTGTGATCATCTCTCCTGAGGAGCCTGCAGCACTGTCGCCATGACGTCTGTGTGGGATCAGACGCGTGGATGGTGTTCAGTCGCTGCTGCGCATTAATAATCAATCTGCTCTCTCTCTCTCTCTCTCTCTCTCTCTCTCTCTCTCTCTCTCTCCTGCCTCTTACTCAACCACGCTCTCACTTTCCCTCTCTCTTTCACTCCACTCATCTTCTTTCTCTTGCTAAACCACTCTCTACACTCCTCCTTTCTTGCTCCCTCTCTTTTAAATGATTCTCCCTCTATCTTCCTTTCTCTTTTGAGATGCTCTAGCTCTGTTTTGAACCACTATTAATATTATTTGTACATTTTAAAATTTTCAAGTTTTCAAAAATCATGAATGTGATTGTTTTTTTGTTTGTTTGTTTGTTTTTCTTGTACTACTCAAACACTTAAGCAGCTGCGATAACAGATATTTGATCATTAACTACAAATCAATAACTAGTTTAACCCCTTAACACCCGCGGCCCACACGGCCCGGAAATTGACACGTACAGAAAGATCAGATAATTGCACGCAATATTTTTAATATATTAACTATGTATCGTGTGAAAGCTGAATTTCTCATGATGCAGGCGTTATAACGCATGACAGGTTTTATAACGCACCACAGTCACAACAGTTTGTCAATTTGTGTAAAGAGTCGTAACAAAACAAAATAGCGACACCTAGCTTTCATGATGTCTCTACAGCTACACAGCCCCTGAACCATCGAGTGTCTCAACGAACAAACGCATCCCAGCTGCTTCTCCAAAAATGTTTACCACGAGAAAAACACATAAAACACAACTATTCACTTTTCCTTTGCTACAAAAGAAAAACTTTTTTTTTCCTTCCCCCCGGTTGTTTTGCCGGCCATTTTTAAAGAAGACAGGACAAAAACTGTATGTTTCGATTCAGTAGAGTGTCCTGAACATTTTGAGACCACCTTTAGATCTCTGTGACCAGGATTGGCCAATCAGAAAGCCAGTAGACAATCCCTGGCCACTCAATGACGCCGGGGAGCGGAGAGCAAAAACTCTGCAAAAGGCATGTTTTTCTGTTACTGTTCGTAACACAATGGCGTCTAAGAAGAGATTTGATCGTTTTGAGGAGATTCCGACTGTTTTAATGAGTGACACAAATCACATTGTTTTACATATGTATATATATATATATATATATATATATATATAATTTTTATTTTATTTTTTTTTTTTGAGTAGTTTATCTAGTGCTATTGATTCGTATTTAAAAAAAGTACATCAATTTGTTCATTTGGTTACCAGGTGACAATTTGGTGTCAATGGTGCCCGCCTCGACATTGTCTTATAAAACTCTCTCCAGAAAACACATGTTTAGCTCCATTTGGACAGATTATGGTCATGTATTGGTTCACCGTTGTGGCTTCTATTCAGTGACTCAAGCATTCACTTAATAAAAGGTGAGGCCGTTTAAACTGAAACAAGAAGCTCTCATTTAGATCCTTCAGGGGTTTTTTTTGTTTCCTCGTGAGGCATCTCTCCTCCAGGGTCAGCGGCCTCAAGTGTGACATGCTCAGTGATGCAGATCCTCTTCCTTAGGTCCAGAGCTGCAGGGGGTGGTGTTGAGCCATTCATGATTAACACACAGCTTTTCCCCATTGGATAAGTGAGGTCATGAATAACCACGAGGTCCTCGCGCATCATTGTAATGGGTTGGTAGATCCTCCCCGGAACAGGAAGTCAGAACTAAAGAATAGTTCCCCCCCACACACTTTTACGTAAGAGTGTTGTTTAATTGTGTTGAGCACACGCAGATCGTCGCTGACCGTCGTGTTGATCTCTCTTCTCCAGGCCTGAGGGGTTTGATAAACCTGGGCAACACGTGCTTCATGAACTGCATCGTGCAGGCGCTCACGCACACGCCGCTGCTGAGGGACTTCTTCCTCTCCGACCGACACAAGTGTGAGATGCAGTCCAACTCCTGCCTGGTGTGCGAGATGTCCCAGCTCTTTCAGGAGGTGAGGGCCTTCCCACGGTTCTCTCCCGGGATCCCGGCGCCAGGCTGAGTTTCTCTCTGGTTTGTGTTCAGTTCTACTCGGGTCACCGTTCTCCGCACATTCCCTTCCGGCTGCTTCATCTGGTGTGGACTCACGCTCGACACCTCGCTGGATACGAGCAACAGGACGCTCACGAGTTCCTCATCGCTGCCCTCGATGTGCTGCACAGACACTGCAAAGGTACCAGCCATAGTCAGCCAATCAGAGCCCTCCTCGGTGTGCTCCAGCCAATCGGAGGAGTCCATGCCTGGCCTTGGTTTTAGTAAAAACTCAGAGGATTGTGTGTCTGTGCTTTTGTGCGATCTCTGGCTGGGCGTTGGCGCGGCGAGAGCTTCTCTTTGGACGGTTCACGAGCACACGCTCCGTTCAGGAGAATAACGGAGAAAATAACATGTGTTTGTTTTGCTCAGTGTTGTTTTAGTCGTGAGTGGGTGAACAAACACAAACGAGTGAAGAGCGAGGAGACAGGAAGTGAGTGGGAGGATGTGGAGGAGAAAGTCGAGTCATCCTCTTTCTCTCGTTCGTCCTCCTGCAGTGAGAGAGTGAAGGGAGGGCACAGAGTGTCTGCAGCAGAAACAAGCAATGCTTTCTAATCAGCCCCCCCCCCCATCTCTCTCTCTCTCTCTCTCTCTCTCTCTCTCTCTCCACCAAGCAGATGACAATGGGAAAAAAGCCAACAACCCCAATCACTGCAACTGTATCATCGACCAAATCTTCACCGGCGGCCTGCAGTCTGACGTCACCTGCCAAGCCTGCCAGTGAGCTCTCGCACACACTGTATCTGGATCTAGAAGTCCAGAACCTGAACCTGTGTATCGTTTAGACCTGAAGATGATTAGAAATGTGGTTTTAATGAGAGAAGCGTGTCGTGTAGTTTAATCACAAATGTCTGTAGATTCCGTGTGGAGGGTTGCAGCTCTACCAGTTTAGGTTCAACCTCGTCAACCTCATGCTCCTCTGGTGCATGCTGTGAATGGGGGGGGGGACATGCAGAGCTGCAGGCCCGGTCGATTGGGGGGGGGTGGCGTCGGTAGGGTAGATGGTGATTTATGTAAATCATGATTCTGAGCTGTGTACCGGTGCTGCTCCTCATCTGCAGTGGCGTCTCCACCACGATAGACCCCTTCTGGGACATCAGTCTGGATCTGCCGGGTTCCTCCACGCCGTTCTGGCCGCTCAGTCCAGGGAGCGACGGGAGCGTGATGAACGGAGATGCTCACACGCACCCCGGTGGAGCCACCACCACGCTCACGGACTGCCTGCGCAGGTACACACTCAACGCTCTGAGGCTGGGGATCCCTTTCAGGGTGCCATGCGGCTCTAGGGGAAGATCTGAGCGGAATGCGCCTCTGCCTTGCAGGTTCACCCGACCCGAGCATTTGGGAAGCAGCGCTAAGATCAAATGCAGCGGTTGCCATAGTTACCAGGAGTCTACCAAACAGCTGACTATGAAGAGGCTGCCGATAGTAGCCTGCTTCCACCTCAAAGTGAGTGTGCAGCGGAGGGTTTGTGGGAAGCTAAAGCTACAGCTAAGCTCTGTTCCTCTGTGCTGCAGCGGTTCGAGCACTCGGCGAAGCTCCGCAGGAAGATCACCACGTACGTCTCGTTTCCTCTGGAGCTGGACATGACGCCCTTCATGGCCTCCAGGTACAGAAATGGAAGCATATGCTAACAGCTACATGGGTTAGTTACTAGTGCTCAGGTACTTTACAATAAAAAGTCAAAAATACAATTTGAGATTCACTTTTTTTTTTAAATATTGATCTCTCTTGGAGGGACGTGTTTGCAGGAAATCTGTGGAAATAACATTAAATGTTTATTACATAATTTTACACGCGTTGCAGTGGAAATCCATTAGTGATGCTCTCATCTCCGCCATCGATGCATGACGCGTCACGGAGGCTTCTGTGTTCTGGAGAGCGCTCCGGTGCGTTACTGGAGCAGCGTGGTTCAGCATGAGCCGGGAGATAATGTTCCGTTCTTTATTGCTGTTGCTGCTGTAGAACATGTTCTCTCTTTAGCACTTAACTTTGCTGCCTGTACTGTTCTTTATTAAAAATCTGGTGTCTAGGGAGAAGTCAATGTAGTTCTGCTGATTTGGTTGCTAGAGTAACATAAACCAACCCCCAGGTCTCTGATTTTCAAACGCTGAGATTTCATAAAGTCTGGTTGCTAGGGAGCAGTCGGTGATGTCATAAATTAAGTTGTTGCTATGGTTAACAATCACAACCCTGTGAGGAGGGGTGTCGAAATATTTACCCTAGGGGTGTAACGGTTCACGGTATGTATTGGCCTGTTCGGTTCGGTACACTTGCGTACCGTTTCGGTATTCGGTATTTTTATTAAATTATAGAAACTTGTTAATAGCGTGATATTAAGCGCAGCGGAACAATGTTCCTAGGCGAGTTTCCTCACGGACGCTATTGAGTGAAGCACAGTAGAGCTGCACGGGTAGCTGTGAGAAATGGCAACAGCGAAAGAGAAGCCAGCGCTTGAAGACCCTCTCACCTCACTACGGTCTCGTGTTTGGGAACACTTTGGCTTCTCTGTTAAAAGACATAACGGGGATAGACGAGTGGATAAATTTAAAGTTGTATGCCGACATTGTTCCACGGAGATCAGACAGGCAACACATCTAACATTTTCTACTGCTGGAGATATTGTCACTGCAACCAGATCTGTGCTCTCTTCAGAAAATGTGGATAGGTTCATCTATCCTAACTAGTTGCAGTATTTCATTTTTATTTAAAAAAATGTGTTTTTCTTTATAAAGAGTGCAATTTATTTAAAATATCACCCAAATGTGTCACTTTTATTTATTTTATGCAAGAATTCTATTGTGTATTGGCAGCTTTTCAAAATAAAGAATATGTAAGTTCTTATTAAGTTCTTATAGCGTACCGTTACACCCCTAATTTACCCCCTCCTTAAGCTTTTGCACAGTGGTCTTGCACAGACAGATGACCTCCACAGGTGAGGTTGAAGTTTCGACGAGGTTAGAAAAAGATTGACTGTATGTTAAGTCAATGGAATGGAGCAACACGTGACTTACAAAAAAAATCATACAGCGGTAGAATTGTAGTTGAAATGTCAAGGCCTAACATGAGATGTGCGTGAGATGTTTCTTCAGCTCTGTGTTTACGAGAGTGACCTCAGCGATGCCTCTCTGTGTCCCGCAGCAAAGAGAGCCGGATGAACGGCCAGTACCAGACGCCGGCGGACAACGACAACAAGTGAGTGTCTGGAAGCATCGGGATATTTGATTACGCTGCGTTCTTTTTCCTCACATCCTCGTCTCTTTTCGCCCTGAGGTATTCTCTGTTTGCGGTGGTTAACCATCAGGGGACGCTGGAGAGCGGGCACTACACCACCTTCATCCGGCAGCACAAGGACCAGTGGTTCAAGTGTGACGACGCCATCATCACCAAAGCCAGCATCACGGACGTCCTGGACAGCGAGGGGTGAGTGGCCGAGCTTAAACAAAGGCTCACGTCGCGGCCGGCGTCTGATCTCCTTCTGCTCTCCTCGCAGGTATTTGTTATTTTACCATAAACAGTTTCTGGAGTACGAATAAAGACGAGCACCTCGCGGAGCGAATCTGAAGCTGTGAGAGGAAGAGAGCGTCCTCCTCCCGGACACCGGCTCGTCCCGGAGCGCTGGGAACACACACCTTCTCTAGAAAACACTCATCAGAAGTCCAACAATCACCAGGTCAAAGGAGAAGCAAAACGTGATGGATCGTCCGGAGAGAACAAGAGGAACATTCGTGAAGCTTCAAACGAGAAAGATCTGCACCAAAGCTGACGGAGAGAGAGAGCTACGCAGCCCCAAACAGTCGTCCTCTCGTCTCGAATGCTGATTTCTTTCATCTCTCCACACGTCGTCGAGGGACGACCGTCGCTCTCAGATCTCCATACGAATCTATTTTTCTAAGCGCTCAGTGGGTTTCTCTCGGAGGGATGTTTGTGTGCATCTTTATTCTTTGGTTCGAGTCGTGCCCGTGTCGCTGCAGGTTTGGTGGTGAAACATGGTTCAGTGTTCAGCTCGACTCAGCAGTGTTATGTGTTTGTGAGTGAGTGAGTGAGTGAGGGAGAGAGGGAGCACGCAGCCGGTGTGCGTCGATGTTGTAAAGCGCAGTGTGTCGCGGATGTTGGCATGCTGTCTGGTGCTCGGAGACTCGAGAGCTTTTATAAATGTTCATCTGTATCTATGTATAGTATGTACTTATGTAATGTATGTAAAACACATCAATGGACAAACGCTGAAGAAAAGGAGACGGGCGTGTGTGGTGCTTTGGGGGATTCGGGAGGAAATAAAAACCACTTTTATGATTAACTTTTTAATGGGAACAAACACAAAAATGAACACAGAGTTGGACTCCTCACCTGTATCTCAGCAGCGGAGATAACATCGTACAAAAATCACTTTGTTCTGCTTCGGTTCTCATCTACAGAATCACAGCAGAATAATCTCTGATCATTTAAACCACAGCCCGGCACGGTTTAACTCCAACCGCAACTAAACACGGCTGATGCGGCTCTGGCTTCCAGGAACAGATCCTGATTTAAACGCTTCTGCTTCAATCAGATTCAATGAGCTAACAGCGCCACCACCTGAACACAAAATGCCAAACCTCATCTCTAACTCCGGTGGAGCTGGAGAATGAACCGGTTTCTAAAATAGTGCTTTTCCTCCGGTGCCGTGCAGTCTCCTCTGTCGCTGACTTTCAATTTTCACTTAAAATTTAAGTTGATAAACTCAACAACCAGGGCTTCTTCTGTCGAGAACAAAAGCAGAGATTGTGAGGAATCTTAGATTTCCAACAGAGCCCTGGACTTATATCGGCTAAGAATTTTTCATTAAACGTGACTTTTATTATAAGCAGATAGTTGCTATGGCAATAATCCCTTTTTCAGACGCGGTTTTATTGCTCTTTGAGATAGAAAAAAAACTCTTAATTGAAAGTGGTTTATTAAAAAGAAACAAAACAATTTAACTTCTGAGAAATATTCAATCAATTCTCCAACATCAACAGAATCTCCATTTAAACGTTTTTTTTTTTTTCTGCAACCCTGCTAATAAACCCCCCCACCCCCCCAGACACACATGTATGACAGGAAAAAATGGAACCAACATTTCCTTACAGGGCACAACAAAAATGCGCAAGTTTTCCATTAACACATTTAACCAAAGTGTGATGAAATATGTTTCACGTCGTCACCTGACTCCATCTTCACGACCACGCATTGCTTTCTGAAGGAACTGTAAACCCCATTATTCCACATCAGACCGGGGCCAGCTCGATGGCAGCTGCTCTTGCAGCAGTGGTTTCAGATGCAGATGTTGGAGAGCAGATGATGGGCGTGTGATGGTGCACCCGAGGCTCGGAGAAGCAGAGCATGCAGGTCTCTGTGGCTCCTGCTCTCTGCTGCTGCTCCTTTTCTCTGGAGGCTTTCTCCTGAGGAACTGAACAAAATCACTGTAAGATATTTTCAGACTGATTTCTGCTCCCGTTCAGGAGAGGGTTTAACAACCCACCTGTGCTTGGCATTATGAAAACATGTCCTTTATGGATAATTCCATATATATATTTTTTTTATAGTTTTTCCATTTCTGTTTAACAGAAAATATTGTGTTTCTGATGAAAGCTTTTCTACTGCTTTCAAACATTACAGCTGAATAACTGACCCATTGCTTTTTGTCTCTGTTGCAAAGCACATTCCAAATCACATTGAAATGAGTTGTAAACGATGATGCTCAGGCCCTGGAGAGCTGTTTGCAATGCAGGGCTAACACCTTCCAGAGAATGCTGTGACCATGCAAGTGCTCCTTGGAAAATTCTCTGAAGCAGGAGCCTTTAAAATGAGCCTTCGAGATGCTAACCACGAAGCTACTTTGCCTCACATCTGGAATTGTTGAGAACATCCATTTATAAGAAATATTACGTCACTTAAATTCCTTTTTTGAGGCATAATAACACGTGTTTTAATCTAGCATCTCATTAGCAAATTATCCGTTTTAAACGTCATCAACGTGATCGTTCTTCACCTCTGTTCGTTCCCTCTGGGTGATTTCCAGTTCGGCGATGTTTTGTTTTCCTGCTCATCACACAAACGGCGATCGCTGATAATACCAGCACGGAGAGGCCGAGGCCCAACAGCAGCAGCATTAGAAGCAGCGGGTCTGGGTAGAGAGTTGATCCGCCGGCGATTGACGGTGACCCGGCGGGATTGGCAACAGAGACCGGGGATCCGTCGATAGGCCTCAGTGACCCCGCTGTTGAACAAGAGATAAGGGCGCGTTAATCTCTATATGAATAAAACACGTTGTTTTATAAGAATTTAAGGAAGCCGTCAGGAATCTTGTGCAATTTATTTAACGCAATGCCACATAAAATAACAAAAAAGTGACCTCTATCTAATCCCAAATTTTTACGTTTTTAAGAACAAACAGTAACAAAATACGTCTGTAAAAACTACTTGTATTAAATTACTTCTATGTTGATATCATTGAAATAAAAAAATGAACTAAAAATATACAATACTAAAATGTAATACTCCACAAAATCTCCCATTTACAGCTTAATTTTTCATATCTTTTCTAACATTATGTTAGAGTTCTTGGCTCACTGTAGTCCATGAATAAGAAAAACTACAAATGGATGTGGTCTGAATGATGCTTATTTTTATAGTTTGTAACCCAGACAAAGGTCCTCCCAGAACATTTCAGACCATCTAACATCTAGTCCCTATGCGGTCGCATGCCGCCCATAGGCCGTGAGCAGGAGTGCAAGGACTGACCGGAGCAGGTGTGTGCACAGGCGGCAGGGTGATGTCCGCAGAGCTCCGAGCACCTCAAACACTGCTTCAGGAGAGCATCATAGACCTGACCAGACACTGCTCTGCATCTCCAGACCTCTGAGACACACAGGGGTTAATGGAGCTGTGATGGAGCGCCGCATGGAGATGATGGGACTCACCGCAGAACTGTGAGCAGCGCCTGATGCTTGTCCCATCCTGACAGAGAACAGAACACGACACACACTTCAGCAGCAGCCGGTCCAGAAACTGCCCCTCCACACAGTCTCCAGCCATCACCCCAGCATCACCAGTGCAGAAACACTTCTGGACAAATAAACAGAAACACCTTGTTTTAAGAAAAAAATGTGTTTGAATGATGCGCTTAATAAACATTTCGATAACAGTACATGGGCGTCTACAAAAAACCCTCTAAAACAGGTGCATCAGCTGTTAGATAAAGAAGAGGGGAACGTTTATCTTATATTTTTTAACATAAAGATTTAATGTGTTTCAGTTTCAGTGTCCATATAATAGGCAAATTATTGTACAATCAAGGCATTTAAAATATGTTTAAATTCAGGTGAGTCTCCTGAAACAATAGTTTGGTCAGAGTCTCTAATCGTTACCATTTAATATTTAAATTGTGAGAAGTTAAAAATCAGAACATGTGCTAAAGCTGAGAGGAGCTCTGCAGCTCTTACCTGAGCGAGACGAGGCTCTGGAGACTGTAGTCGAGAGGAGCTTCGTGTTATTTCTGTGAGCAGATGATTTGAATGAAATCTCTGGAGGCTTCACTTCTGCATCCGCTCGCTCTCGGATCCTTTCAGAGGCTCATTCTTGTTTAGTTGAACCTGGGGAGTTTATGAGGCAGCCGTGGCCTAGTGGATAAGGTGATTGACTGGAGATCAAAAGGTCGCCGACTGGGAGATGAGGGTGGGATGAGTGTTGAAACTCTCTCTCTCCTGAGACAACCAGTTACCACAGCTCCCCGGGCACCGCAAGCCATGGCTGCCCACTGCTCCCAGTGGGTGTTCACTTGGATGGGTTTAATGCAGAGCACAAATTCCTTGTATGGGTCACTCGATCCATACTTGGTCATAACGTCCTGATGAACGCAGAGCAGAAGCCGAAGATCTTTCTGATGAATTCTGTGTATTTTTTATAGATTTACCCCTGAACTGTTATCAAGGCTGTGGAAGGGATCTTTGTGGACGAGGTTAGAGTTTATCCTGAAGAATCGAGCACTCGGGGCACTCTGCATGACTCAGAGAATGACTCAGGGCTGATTTACTCTCAGGAGACTCCGCTTTAGTTTCGAAATGTGAATATTTTGGTCTCAGCGGAGTGAAACTGATCTCACTCAGGAGCCCCTGCAGCTGCAGCTCCATCAGCATCAGACGAGGCCTCCACCAGCTGTTTCACACAGCACCCAGCAGAGCTTCCTATCTGCAAGAGCTTCAGGAGAGCGTGTGCGTCTAACTCTCTCTCAAACACATCTCTGATGATGTCTGAGGCGGATGGAAGGATGGAAGGATGGATGGATGGATGGATGGATGGATGGATGGATGGATGGATAGAGAGGATGACTGCACTTTGAGTCAGAGATGCACTGGAGCTGAACACAGGTGCCATGTGGGGCTGTCCCGTAGACATGAAGACTTTTATTTTGTAAGAACTGCTTTCCGTTTCACTTGAGCTCCCCACTGTGATGGGTGCCACCAGGAGGAAGCACGTAGTGTTAGAATAATAAACCTCACTCGATTAGAAACAAAACTGGGCATTTTTTGCCGGTTTCCAGCTTTTTATTAAGTAGTTTTCCAAATAAAAGACCAATTCAGAACAAACACAGCAATACAATAATCATTTTCAAAAAACAGTACCTTTCTCGCTTCTTATAATCAATATAACAGCCATTAAAAAAAATAAAAGACCCTTTCAAACTTTTAAAACAGAATACAGAAAAAGAAAACCAACATTGATTTCCAAAATAAAAAAGTATAATAAAAAAGAGTTCTAAAATGCAATACAACAGTCCTTTACAATATAAAACGTTCAGATACTAAAGATGAATTCAGAACCGTTATTTTCAAAATAAAAGGCCTCTTTGACTAAAAATCAAAACAGAAATAATTTCTCTAGCCACCTGTTCCGCCAGGGCCGCAGGGTTCTGCTGGTGTTCTGGGATCTGAAAAGTTCACGAGTCCATCACAGGGAATATACCGGGAGTAACTGCCGGAATCCCTTTCTGAAGAACAGACATCAGGTTGCTATTGATCAGGTGATGAGCAGAGACATCATGAAACCTCAGGCCAGAGCAGAGAATGAGCGTTTTACAAGTACCTTCTGTCTGGTCTCTGATTTGTGGAGAGCTGCAGAGATGATTGTTCTTCTGGTTGGTTCTCCTCTTTTCGCAGAGGAACACTGCAGCTCTGACCGAGTCACCACTGGGTTCTTGATCTCTCTCTGATCGTGCCATGCAGCTCTAGGCAGCGTCCTGGTATATCTGAGCTTCACAGATGATGGATGATCCTCAAAGCAGCAGATGTTCCTGTACCTTCTCCAGAAACCTGATACACACGGTGCCTTTGAAATTCACATCTAATCAACTGCAGACAGGCTCCAGTTTGAGCTTCACGACAACGGCTGCAAATAAAAAAGGGATTTCTTTGTTTTTGAAAAAATCTCAAACAGCCATGTTTCATTAAAAAATAATTTAATCCTTTTATAGTTTGTGAAATGTGATAACCGGGATTTACGTCAGGTTTATTTTTGTCTTAAAGCCACATTAAAATGTTCAGCAAAAATAGCAAAAAGTTTCACCCAATCAACTCTTTTGATTTAAGATATTATTTTTTTGTATATAAAAGAATAAAAAAGGGAAACATAAAAATAGATATACAAACAAACACCTAAAATAATAATATTTATGCCATTAATAATAATATAATCACACACAGTTCAAAACGGTTGCCAGATCTTTTAAAACAACACATTTATCCACAAATAGTTAACATTGCTTTAACAAAAGTAAATCCAAAAGCAGACTAAATCCAAAAATGTTGACTGTGAAACTGAAACAGAGGATTTCGCTCATAAATATACGAATGTTTCAGTTTCACTGTCCCGTAAGAAAAGGATGCAATAACACAAGGCGACCGACAGAGGGAGACACTGCGCTGCGCGGAAGCAACGGCGGAAATCTCTTTCTTCGAAAAACACTCAGTGAAAATGAAGTCAATCATTTTTAAGCATTAGTACACAGACTTTAAATCAGCCTCACAGAAATATTAGACTCTCCAGCATCCTTTATTTTATGCTTCTCACAGCGTCTTCGTGTGGTTTAATAGCAGGGAGAAGAAGGAACGGAGAGTTCCGAGAAACCGTGAGTACATTACATTTCTGGAGGATCCGCAGACACTGCTCTCAGACACACTGTTCACGGATCAGTTTTAAAGTGGAACCAAACGATTTACGTTTTCACTCTGAAGAAAAAAAATGCCATTGAAATCGACATTGTTGATGTTTTCATTTAAATATTAGAATTCCCCTCAAAACTCAATCGTTCAGAAAATATTCATTTATTCAGCTCTTAACAGTAGCCCTGGGGGTCTCTTGATCGACCAAATAGTGCAGCACTTTTTCAGTGTTCTCTAAGTAAAGCTGCTGTGCTGTAGATCAAAGTGTTTTTGTGAATAAAATCCTGGAGCAGCTCTCAGCTTTCATCATTTATCAGTCTGAATGGTTTTTCTGAAGATCCCATCCCTGAGAGACTGCTCTTCTGGAGGTTTAGATCATGACTGTAACAAAAGATGGACGACGTGACTCCGCCTACTGCCATTGGGTCCAATTGAAGCCACTACGGAGCTGGAGAGGAGGCTGCACATGCTCACACGCGACTTCCTGTTGAACCGTCGTGGTTTCAGAGCTCCGCCCTCTCACTCGGATCTGTCATATATAATTTAATCTGTGATAATAAACAAAAGTTTGAGAACGATTTTGATCGCTGGCAGCGTCAATGATCTCCGTGATGCCGGCGGTGAGTCCGTTTTGTTCTCTGCAGCTGTCAATCAATAGTTTTTTTAGGGGAAAATGGAGCCGTCATGAACCACGCGAAAATAAACTTGAGCTAAGAAAAAAAAACTATTGTAGGTTGTTCACTGTCGAAATAACGTTCGAAAATCATTAAAAGCGTTTGTGTAAATGCGCTGCGCTCGGTGGTTTGGCTTCACTCCGCCGGCCACGTCTCTTGTTTTAGAAGATGCTTTATCTGCTGTAGTAGAAGGACAGTGTGCTGAAACGATTCTCCTAAATCCTGATGCATGGTGCTCCGCTCTGGAGCTGCAGGACTGCGGGGTCCCTCAAGGCTCTATTTTAGGCCCTCTCCTCTCTAACCGGTATATGAGACCTTTAGGGGACATTGTGAGGCCTCGGGGTGCTGCGTCTCATTCTTTGTTCGAATTGAATTTCTTCTGAAAGAGTTTTGAGCTTTTGCTGAAGTGGATAAAAACAAAAATAGCTTCTAGCTTTTTAAACTAAACAAGGCACAAAATGAGGTCTGCTCTTCAGCCGGGCGAAAGCCTCTGATTGGTCTGTGGCTCCGGAAGTTTCTGCCAACTGCACCAACATCACCAGCAAACAGTCATTTTGTACTTTTGCACAATGTAGACAGGTATTTAATTATAACGTATTAAACTCACGCATGAAACACAAAGATACATGCAACCAACATTTACTCATTAGTATAAATACTATTCCCCTGGGAATAAAAGCAAATAAACTACATTAATTGACATTTAAAGCGTTCCTTAAGTTAATAATGAAACATTCGCCGAGGTGAGAGTGTGATGGATGTTATTCCGCTACTCTTCATGATTGAAGATGATTCATTCCTGATGAACCCGATTAGAATATAAAGAAAGAGTTATTAATAACCAAACGAGAGTTTCCTGCTTCTGATGCTCACAGCAATCTTTAATGAACATAAAACACAAATACATGCATGCGGCGCTTGATTTAAATAAAAGTTAAATACTCAGTTTACTCTGACCCATAATATGAACACCTCCAGACGTCTGAATGCACACAGAATCTTTGTGGAAGCATGAAAAACACACAGTAGCACTAAACAGCCTTCGAAGCGGTTCGAGATGGATCACCACACGTCTCTGATGGATCACGGTGTGGTGGTTTCAGACCGAAACACATCTTTACTGGGAACCAGAGGCGCAGGATAAACATGTGAACATGACAAACAGAGAGCGGATGCTCGGGTGCTAATGATCTCGAGCTGCGATCGATCTCGAGGAAACGTGTTTCTGCAAAAGTTCCTTCCCTGCAGTGTGTGCGGAGCTTCCGGGTTATTCTGTCAGAAGAAAGAGTCATCTCGAACGACTCGTCTCTAAAACGAATCTTTAGCTGGTGCGCTGTGGCGTGCTACACCCCTCGATGTTCTGGTGTCCAACAGTGCCCCCTGGGGGACGCAGCGGTGGCCCTGTGATACCGCAACATTTTCCTAAAATTTCACCAGGCTCCTCCACCCACTGCCTCCACCCAGTGTGTGCGGATGAAACCAACCACGTAAAGGAGGGTTTGTACAAACAAATCGGTTTTGAGTCGTCGTCAAATCTGGTCAAAATTTCAAAGGTGTTTCAAATGTAATCTGCATCTTCCTGTTGCTGGAGACTCCAAAACCAAATGAATATTGTTTAATATGTTTGTTTAACCATATAACCAGTGTTTCAGAACAATGATAGCGGATCTTTAAATCCAATGTTTCTCTGACGCGTGCTGCGGCCTTGTGTTTGGAACACAGACGCTTCCTCCCAAAATAACTTACATTTTCATCCGAGGTTTCTTTCTTTGCCAGCTTTTATTGATTGAATTATTGGCACAGAGACAGAAAGCGATACAGGGGGGGGGATTGTGCCACACAAGGGTTTAGTGAGGTACGAGCGTGCCAGGGTACTGCGAGGTTGCAGGGAGAGAAAGCTGCTAATATAGGAGCATGAGAAGGATGACAAGGTACAGCTGGGGAACCAGATTAGCAGATATCAATTTTGCTGCCTCCTGAAATTAGTTTAATCAAACTTAATCCATGGAGCAGTCTGCTGCTAATGGGAAGTGTATCAGTTTTATTGTCCAATCCCTGGTATGTTCCAGTATGTGTGGAGCCGGAAGGTGATGGAGGCGTATAACGCTGCAATTGCAATGTTTGCTCCCAATTAACCCAATAATGAAAAACCCCACGCCTGACCAGATTTCACAAACCCCATCTCCTCCGACACAAGAGAGAGCGCTAGAGCTTCACAAACACCGGAAATATCCCGGAACGAAAGCTTCAGGTGTGCAACACTCGAGCGTGAATTCACCGCGGTAACCAAAGCGCACACGGCTATTTACAACAATCCTTCATCGCTCGGATAAAACTGAGACGGAGAGGTCTCGATGAACCAGTGCAGATTCTTAAACAGTTGAGTTTCCTTTGGTTATTTTATGCTTAGGATTCAGTTCATCTGTGATGAGGCTGGTCTCACCCGGACCTTTCACTTCACACCCAGCCGCGTTCACACTCCATTCCTAATCCCCTTCCCCTCAGTGTTGCCGGACACAAAGGCACGTCCAGCTCTCCTGAATAAAGGCATCAAGAACCAAACAAAGGGTCCGATTGATTTCCCCCGGTAGACAGATTACTCCTGGAACTTTTTACTGCATTTCCAAGAAATGTAGCTGTGCAGAAAACCATCGTTACATGAGATCCATGGTTTCTCTCCGGAAATGATGAACGCTGCAATAGTTTTTGATCAGCGATCATCATACGCCGATGTGTATGGAACACATGGAAATACAGCTGCCAACGCGACTCACGAGGGGAGGACGCATGAGCCGGCTTCAACGAACCATCGATCAGATCGTTTTCATCACTGCATCCCGGATCAATACTCTACGCTTCCACCTTTAGAAAGACTTTTATTATAGAACCTTTGTTTTGAAAGCAGCTCCTGCTTCCTCTTCCGTCTCTACTCTGGCTTTTCAGCATAAGGTGCTCAAGAGGAAGAGATAGAACACCTTTCAAAATAAAAGTCTTTAAATCGGTTTGAGTGAATTGATGGAAATCAACTTTATAATGGTTTTAAACCACACCTCGTTTCGAACCAATAATAAATAAACACCAGGTTTGCCAGGGACCGCTCTCAGTCAGGACTCGTACTCGTGCGTCTCATATTTACGGTTCCCTGCGGCTGACAGTGTCTTCTCGACAGTATTCCGCAGCGGGTGGGAACAGCGTTCACTTCAATGGAACTGCAGAGTCAAAGAATCTTCTGGTAGAGCCGAAACGACTCGAAAAGATCCAGAATCACTGAATTGTGAGGCGTCGCGAGGCTCAGGCTAGGTGTGTGTTGTGTAAACGTAGCGTTCATCAATCAGATTAAAGCATGTAGATCCCCCCCCCCCTCATCTCGAGTCTACTGCACACCCTTTTCTCCTCAGATGCTCGTTTGCAGGTCTCCGTTGAGCAGCGATGCGTTATTCGTTTCCGTCATCACGTCGTTAACCATGCGAGTTCTGTCCTGGCGACTGTCGCTGCGGTCGATCTCATCCAACCCTCCGACGCGTTTCAAGCACAGCACGTTCTGGAAACTCTTCTTGAAGTTATCCGAGAGGAACGCGTAGAGGATGGGGTTGGCGCAGCTGTTGGCGTAACCGAGCACCACCACGAAATCAAAGGTGCTCTTTAGCACCGGCGTCGTTGGTACAGTTCCAGTCACGGATGTTACGTTGAACACGTAAAAAGGCAGCCAGCAAAGCACGAACACCACAACCACGATCGAAACCATGCGGGTGACTTTACGCTCTGACCGCTTCCTTTTCGAAGATCCCACTCGCATCCCGGAGGACTTGACCTTGATCACGATTAGCAGGTAGCACATGGAGATGACGATTAGCGGTAGGAAGAAGCCTAGCAGGAACGTGTAGAAGATGAAAGCCGTGTAGTAGGTGTTCTGAGGCTCCGGCCACAGCATGGTACAGGTTCGAGCCTCGTTTCTTTTGGCGTTCACGCCGCTGTAGATCATGATTGGTAGATTGACTAGCAAAGACACGCTCCACATGCCGAGGCTAATGGTTTTGGCCATGCGTGGCTTTCGCCATTTGGTGGATTTGATGGGATGCACCACAGCCAGATAGCGGTCGAAGCTCATGACGGTCAGAAAGAAGATGCTGGTGAACTGGTTCATGGAGTCCACCGTTAAAACCACGCGGCAAATCACGGCTCCGAATGGCCAGTGCAGAAGCGAGAGCTGAATGGCGATGAAGGGCAAGCTCAGCATGCAGAGCACGTCTGCTACGGCCAGGTTCAGAATGTAGATATTGGTGACGGTTTTCATTTTGGCGTAGCGTAGGATGACGTAGATCACCAGTGCGTTCCCACACAGTCCCACCGCGCAGACGACGAAGTAGACAAAAGTGATGACCACGGAGCTGGTTTGGTCGAAGCTGTGGTGAGTGCTGTTTGGAGGGTAGGTCTCCAGGCCAAAGTCTGACTCGTTTCCGGGGAAGAAGCCGTCGTTGAGCAGGTGGTCCGGGAGAGGCAGGCTGGAATTTGACATCTGCATCCATGAGTCCATTCTGACCTGAGAACGGCTTGAGAAGATAGAGCCCTCAGAGGAAACCTGTGAGAACGAAAACCAGGAGGAGCATTAGAATGATCTCTGGTTAACTCCAAAGAACCTCATAAAGTTCAAGCTACCTTTCGGAAATAAAGCACAGTTTCGTGTTCAGCTGTCGATCACGATGTGTTTTAAAGGCTTTTAGAAATGCAGGGATTCAGCAAAGCCACCAGTTCAGGACGGCGTGCGTTTACACGCTCGTGATCTCTTTTGGTGCATTTCAGAAGAGAACAAGATGTGACCGAGTCCAGAGCAGTTAATGCCCGAGTAATGGGTCAAAGCTGCAGTGGAGAGTGAGCAACGACTGTTGAGAAATAATAACTCAGAGCTGAAGAAATCACGGAGCTGAAGCTTTCGTCTCCTTCATCAGAATTACTGCATCTACACTTCTCAGTTCTTTCAGAGTTTCATGTTCTGCCGAGGCGTTAATGAAGTCAGTAGCTTACGTCTGCTCAGTGCTTCCTTTTGTACGGAGAGAAGCGTTAAATAAATATAGTTACATGCAGGCACTTACAGTGTAATTACTAGCATGTGCCTAAACAACAAAAATGATCTGCTTGAAGAAACGAGCACAAAATAAATCAACATGAATATTAAAACTAATAAATGCGTCTCTATCTCTAAACGTATTCATTCATTTCCACTGCTCCTTTAATCCGCCAGAGTTCTCCAGCGCACACTTGGAAACAGGGAAAACCCTCTCGCTGCTCCATCACAGGTTCTCATGATATTGTTTAATGGTATTTGCATATGATCGTTTATTCTTTGACGAGATGGATTGTAGGTTATGTATAAAGGTTTGTAAGTTGAGTATATATTAAATCTAGTCACATCATGGTGAGGTCTGCAAACAGAGGAGGAGCGTGAGCTGCTTTTACAAACTCACATTAATTCAATGTCTTCGGAGCCCCTAAAGCAGAGGTGGGCACAGTTTAGGTACAACCTTCACAAAGCACACCTGAGTCTACTAATGAAGCTCTCCTTGGTTTGTTTAAAGCTGCCAGTGTTTGTTCTGAAGCAGGGCTGGAACAAAAACCAGGAGGGACAGCGGCCCTCCAGGAATGACTTTGCCCACCCCTACCCTAAAGGGACAAGGAAAAAATCTTTAATAGCTTTTGTTTTTCCTCACAAGGTTTGCACGCCGTCACAAAAGATATCCGTGTTTTTCAAACATCACTTCCTTGATTCTCTGCAGCATTCATGAACGCAGGCCTCTGACTTTATTCTGAACCTGTTCTTTGACAGAAAGCCCCCCTCCATCTGTGTTCTATGATCGATGCCTGTGAAGTTACCCAGAAAAACCCATTTCCACCTAAACATCCTTTTCAACCTGAAGTGAATGCACTATTAAACCCTCGGTGCTCCAGCCGGGAATATGTGTCACGGTGTGCCGGAGCACGGAGAAGAGCCCTGGTGACACTATTAAAAAAGCTTTATTTACTATTTAAAGACAATCCAGAGGAGACACACAAACATGGATCTGACGACGGAGGAGGTGCATGGATCTTGATTGCTGGCCGTGTCTCTTCTGGGTGCACAGAATCCCCGACACAAAAAGTAAACAATACGCAGGAAGTGCTGTCTAATTTTAACGCGAAAATACAAACAACATTTTTCCCACCACGTCTCTAGATGAGGATCCTTGTGGTTCTGAGGAGGTGGAGGTTCCGAGGAGGAGCAAGCTTTGTGAGTGTCGGTATCTAGTCTCGAGGAGATTGTGATGTTTTCATTGTTAGTTTAGCTGATCAGATGTTCTGAGATAAGTGCATCATTATTTCATTTTTATGTTTATTTTTATTTTAGAAAAGCCAAAAATATTCTTTACGATCGTTATCTGAGCCGTTTCTTTTAAAAAGAATGCTAGCGGCTCACCAATAAACAAAAAGTTATCCTAGACCAGACATGATGTGGAGTAAACATATAATAAATAGATATTCCACATCATTATATTCCCACAGGGCACTTCAAAGGATCTCCTGAATGCGTTACGTTTGAGTTTAAAATAAACTACAGAACTTCTAAATTACATTTAAACCGAAGTTTTGGAAGCACAGGTTCGATTTAGACCGTCACAATAATGTAAGATCCTGAAGGAATCCACCGTTGGCTCATTGGTAGACGCTTGCCATCCAACCAATCAGAAGCAGAGGAGGGCGGGACTTTAGCCACTAATAGCCACAGTGGGTTTACAGCAGCTATCCCTCCTCTCGACGTTCCCACTGCACTTTGAGCTAAACTCAATGTGATTTCTTTTTGTTAGCTTGTTTTGTGCAGAACTTTAATGTTGCATTGTGTTTCATTTCATTTTCTACGTCCTGTAGTTGTATTAATGGTGATCCTCAAAACTTTGACTCGGAGAATTACTGGCCTCGAGTGAAAACCCTCGGAGCACGGTGTCGCTTCCTTGAGGACATTGTTCTGACTCAGATCAAATGCCTGATGTAACATCGTGCGAAACTGCAAAGTGAGAGGAGGGCATCCACCTCTCAGTCAATGTTAGTGGGTGGGGGTTATTCCATCATCATGTGACCGGTCTGAAAAAAGCATTTGTACTTTTAAAAAATGACTGATGTCTTTTCACACCTTCCCTACGCATCACTGAAACCGATTCCACTGTGTTCCACAAGTGAAAAAAGATAAATCTCGGAAGGTTCCCTTTTACCCGAAATATCTCCTTGAGAGACAAAACGTAATCCCTGCACAGATCCATCCCCTCTTGATTTATCGCTCAGAGCTTGAATACTCAACTTTGGACAAACAAGGACTTTAGCTCGTGAGTCTGGTTTCTTCGGCTCATTGACCGTCGCCCTGGCTAATATTGGTTGAATTGATCCTCAAAAACAAACAGGAATATTTGATCGTGGAGAGCAGCTGAGGAATGATGCACACGTGTGGTTTGATGAATGAATGGATTCAGAGACGTGTGAATGTCACGATATTTACACTGCAGTAATAAAACTTCAGCGAGGCCCGAGATGTTCTGCAAGTAACATTTCAGTAACAAGTTCGTTTTAAAATGTTTCGTGAAAAAAGAGTCAACCTCCTCCGAACCATTTCTGTGCTTTTGAACCAAAGGAAATGGAGACAATTCTGAAAGTGCTGCCATTTTGAGCAATAATCTCTTTGGAGCTTAATTTTTGTCCAATAAGTTTGTCTTTTACACTTTTAACCTGATGCCAAAGATTATAAAATGGCATCTGATGAGTGAAGTTAGAAGACTAGTGTTGGGATCATTTTACCGATTCGGATCTTTCTGTGAGTCATTTCGTTCATTTTAGAATTATACTAAACAAATCATACGCGTAACTTCCCGTCACACATCTACTCTAAACACAAACGTGAATCACACTAAAACTGTAACGCTTGACGATTACTTACTTTCTAAATTACTTTAATTAAGTTTACCTGGGTCACCGCACTTCTGATCGGACAAGTGTCCTTCGTTACACACCGTAGCGAAAACAGAATTTATCAATTTGATTAACGTTAGTTATTTTCTTGAGTCCTTCGCTCTTTTGTCACCGCTCCGTAATGTTAACCAATGCAGAAACATTTAGTTTATTTACCAAAGAATAAAGGAGAATAAAGCTAAACGCTAGCTTCTGCAGTGTTTCTCATTTGAACATCAATTTGGTCCACACACATGCAATTCATTACTGAGACAGACCATCACAATAGATAAAAATAAACATTTCTGTGTCAAATAATATCCTTTCAGCCATGTAAATGTGCAGTTGAATAAATACAATAAAAAATAAATACACTCACTACTTCTGGAGTTGCAGGGGGATCACAGTTATTGGAGAACCAAATTTCAGTCTCGACTTCATACAAAAAAAAACAAACAAAAACAAAACGACTAAATTCAGGAAGCGCATTGAGCAGAAAAAGCCTCGTTTCAGTCGTTCAGTCTCTGTTTCCTGAACGTTTTTTTGTTGAGAATAAATGAACTTACTTCCAGAACGTCTTCATTCCAAAACACCTCACGCCTTTGAAGCCAGGGCTAGTCTCAAGGAACCTTTTGTTTACAAGAAGGGTCGATGATAACGAGCTTGGAGGGATCTGATGTTATTTCACTTAATTTAAAGAAGGCTGTTTTGAAATGTGTTTTGTGATTAACACTGCTGGAAGGATTTAGAATTTACGTACACACTACAACCAAACACCGACGTTACATTTTCATCTGAGGTCTCTTTAAACCTGGTAATGGACATCAGTGAAGCGGTTTCTCAGTTAGATGAAGTCCATTAAACACATGGGATGCCCGGATGGAGCCCTGATATATTTTTATGGATTTTCTGAAGCCCACGGCTCAGACTGTCAATCATTTTACAACATTTACAGCTATTTCACTAGCGATTGAAAGAAAGAGTGTACGATGTTTCGAGACTACATATCACTTGTTACCCGGAGGAAGCTGAATATAGATGGATTTGAGCATTTTTCAGTCTTGTGCTGGAAACATTTTGTTGACCTTGTTCTGGGGGATGTTTGAATGGATGTCAAGTTGTGATGCATGGTGAGCGTGCCGATTGACATTGAGGGTTTATAATGGAAATGCGATCATGTGGCATGTCAATATGACTTTGTGGAGGCATGAGCTGAAAGGCAATGATGCATTCCTGGTATCGCTGTGATTTCAAAAGATTGTTTACATGAGATAAATGAATCTGTCAGTGCATCAGATGACTCAAATGGTTTCAGTCACATAGCATTTAGAGACGATTGCATGCTAGAATAAATGTTTGAATTTAAACATGAAGCATGCCTTCGTCATTCAGGTTAGAGCGATCCATCCAAACTGCATCCCACACAGTATCACAGCATCCGCAGCTGAGAAAGGACATCAGCAGCCGAACCGCTCTGGGATTCGCTTCGCTCCTACAATCAACAAACTCTCCGTGATGGAAGATCTGACTCTTTATGTAAGAGATTAACTCCAGCATTAACTTATATACAAATACTGGTTTAATAGAACTATATAAAAATGTGACCCTATACTACCATACCTCCTCTTTAATCGGCTGTCATTAAACAGCATCACAAATAAAACATTTCAGAAGACAATACAATGTGTGTCTCTCAGTGGTGCTTATAGCACATATCTGTTTTTAATTATTGTTCGTTTATTTAACAATATTGTATTTTACTTTAGTTAACAACTATGCATTAATGTCATTTCGAGACTGTGAACAGTATATCAGTTTATAGCTGAATGAACACATTTACTCCAAATGGATCATAGTTCAATTTCGTAAGAGATTTTATTGATTATTGAGCAACAATCATATTTTTGACTTCTAGCTAATAAAGATCTAAACTGTTTGCCAAGCATCTTACAAACATTAGGTTTTACTATTGACACGGTTACTTAAACAAGTTTTACAAGTTCCTTTTGTTTAACAGTTTAGCTATTGTTTGCAAAATTAAAGTTTTAACAAAAATCACAAAACACTATCGTGCAAAACTGAATAAAACTATGGATGCACTTGATTGTACAATCTACATTGGCTATTAAGATTGTGTAAATATAACATGATTTTCATCAAGTTTTACAGAATTTGATCACACAATAAAATCACATAAATCCATGATTTTTTTTCAGTGTAGTTTTATCTTCAAATTTCTATAATAACTAAGTTACAGCACGTAAATAAAAATAATAATATAATAATAATAATAATAATAATAATAATAATAATAATAGTTATAACCTGACAAGTGTATTCGCGTTTCTGAAGAGCCTGTCAATCAAATTTCTGATTCTCAATTTCCTTCAGTGATTTACCTGTAGTTATGGGACACCTCTGTGGATCCATTCCTGGAACAGGACTCCTTTAAATATCTCCATTGACCATCAAATAAAGAATAAAACCTCAAAAGTGGACGAACAAGTGTGAAATCCGGCAGAGAATAAAGCGAAGCTCGGACCAGACGCCTCCTGATAAGCGCGCGCGCGCGTCCGTCCGTGCGTCAGAGCAGTTCTCCTCAGACCGTAAAATCCCCGTTAGTTCTCACACAAATACCCCAAATCGTGATGTAAAGCGATGGTGGCACTCTTGAAGGATATGCTGTTCCACCGTGAATAACGAAAACTAAATTATGACACAGACTGTCGAATTCCGCTGGTGTTTGATCAAGTCTGAGCGGAATGATGACAGTTGGATTCGGGTAGACGCCGGGAGACACAGCGGGGTTGCCAGATTGGGAATATGCAAACAATCAATGCGAAATGAATCGTAAGATACATCAATATAATGATTGATCACGCAAATGTACATTTGAATCAAACAGATATACACTTATTTAACGTGTTGCCAAGTATGTGTTCCGCTTAATGTTTAACGTTTTTGAATAAAAATGGACTCACTCTTTAAATCTTTACACACCTTGTTTGTGCAGTGTCACGCGTGGCAGATCCCAAGCTGAAACTTAGAATAAAGTGTTTTTCAAAGTGCCACAAAATAGGCGTTGAATTGAACTGTACAAAGTTGGGTCAGAACGGGTCGAACGAATGCTGTAATCATCAAAGGTCTGGCAACACAGCTTCTATTCCCGCGCTGAGGACAGATCCGCTCATAAGCGCGCGTTCCCCACCTCGCATGTTCCCGCGCTCTGAATGAGGTACATTAATCTAAAAGACGTGAAAGGCCACATTAATATAGTACTAGTTTTGTGTGGTCTTGATCAAAATAATTGTTCATGTGAACCACTAAAACATCTCAAATTAGATTCGATCAAAATAAACACATGGGATGGGAATTCAAAGCTCAGAAAAGCAAGTGAAATAAATCACTTTTCCCATCATTAATCACAGTTAAAGTGGATCTATGGAAAATTACAAGTTGGTGAGTATATTTAAACCAGTCTATTAGACAACTTAGAACTTAATGAGGACCCATGTAGAATTAGTGGCCTTATATTTGCAAATGGTACAGCGTTGGTATGCATTATATATATCAATATAGCTAGTCAAAAACAGTTTACCAACCGTCAAATTGGAAATATATAAACTATAGGTATAGATCAGGTTTCTTTTTCAACATGTGTAATATAATTTTAAACTGAGTTTAGATGTGAATCCACATCACATTGATGTCAGATATTAATGTATTTCTCCATTAAATGGAATTACTAATCAGTTTGTTGCATGATATTGATTCCCCTTTCATGCATATTGCATGTTGTTTATTTGCTCAGCATAGTCGGCATGATTTATGCAAAGTCTACAGTTTTCATTTGTAATCTTGAATAGATGCCAAATGTGCAAATCTTCTTGTCTTTGTGTCAATATTTTGTTGCTAGCGCTCATTTCATTTGAAATGTGGGTGTCAGATACACTTATAAGCTCCTGATGTCTTGGGGATTTACATATTTGACTTGTTTTTGACATCTTCTTCCGTTAAATAATAAGGCGGTTTGATAAAAGACGACTGGAGATGATGACTTATACTGAAACAAAGCGTGACATCCCAAATCGTTCATGTTTGATCAATATTAATGATGCATTCAATTCTGTTGGTTTAGCACCATGTCTGCAACAGCTAGCTCCCCTGCTCAACATGTTCACAATCTCAAGCTATTGTTTCTTCTCTTCACAGCTCTTAAATTGTGTATATTTCACACTGGACCAAACAATGTCCATTTGCAATCCTGTGCACAGCTTCTATGGCAACCAGAGCTCGTAATAGAGCTCCTTTCACTTGTGTAGGGAAGCTGACTTTAAACAGCAGCTAATAAACCTTTAAAAATGATCAGAGGCTACTCATTAAGTGTCTGTTCTTTTGTTTAAAAGGCTAATTAATCCAGCTTATCCTTAAAGGCAGGGTAGGGGATTTCAGGGAGCCAGTGTTTACATTTGGATTGACAAAACAAACCTGCCCCTTCAACATGAAAATAATCATGGCAGACTCTGCTGCATCAACGGATGCCTGAAGAATGCTTTGGAAAAGGCTGCTGTGTGCTGTCAGTAGCACAAGTGCCGTTGACTTCCTGTTACTCAATCAGTAAAGCATTGTTCTCGCACAGCAAAGATCACGGGTTCCAACGCCAGGGAAAGCAAGACCAGATGTGTTCTTTCTTTGAAATGAAAGTTGCTTTGGATAAATGCTTTAATGTAAATAGAATGCTGCATGATGTAAATCAGTTGCACATGTGTTATCACTAACTTCTCCACATCATGAAACACCTTCTCCTGATTGGCTGCAACTGTGTTTTGGTTGCTGGTGTTGTGCTGTTAAAAGCATCTCTTCCATGAAACTCTAAACATTTAAACTTTTACAATAGATTTTGCCTCTGTGGTCTGTGAGGTAGTGATCCGTGAGTCAGACCCGGGCTCTGTTCCTGATCTTGTGCTCTTTCCCATCTCTCAAAGCTCTCCCCAATCCTGTCGCGCTCTACTTTACTGTCCTAAAAATAAATTGATGGAGACCTTTTCGTTTGTAGTTGACCAAACTTATTTAGATAGATAGCGAGCTCATATGATGCCAGCAGCTGCCACTCAAAAGCCGTGCCAAGCTCTAGTTCATGCAGCTTCCTCTCGCTCAGAAACCAGAACAGCTTCCCTCCTCCACCCCAGAACCTCTTTCCATATGTGTCTACGATCTTAACGGTTTAGGAGTTATATCAGATAAGGAAATACTATATTCACACTGTTGTGAACATTGCTTGAATTAAAGCTGCAAGCAGCGATCAAAGGGCTTTCGCAGGCATTTTACCCTTTCAATGGTCAATTTTTTGCACTCGACCAGTTCTTATTTGGGAGATGTATTCAAGTGCAAAAAATCTAAAGTAATGAACACCACAGAAAAATGTCCAGGTGGAGAAGTTTACAATGTTCCAATGTCAAAATTTGTGAAAGAAGAACCTTATCAATATTAAATGCTGTATTTCTGTGGCCACCTGGTGGCGCTATAACAGATACTGCAGATTGTTGTATTGATGTGTTCAGGCATAGAATCTTAACAAATGTGGCAAATTTCATCCCAATTGAAGGTGTGTTATGTTATAAATATCTCCTTATTTTTCCAAATTTTGGAACATATCGTTTATTGAAATAATAAAAAAAAAAAAACACAAGACGGTTCGAGTTTGGAGATAGATACAATCTCTTAGTGGAGTTATTCAAAGTGCCACACAAGCAAAGGTGGCAGTTTATAGAGTTTTTTGCAGAATAACAAACTCCCTGTCGAGTTAGAAATCCGACCTGTGTCACTGGTTTTTAAGTCGTGGTACCCTTCACATGTGTGATGAATTTCTGTTAGTGCACCATAAGCTGAAATGCGTTGAGTGGCCAACTCTTCAAACACTTATTATCGAACCCTAATCAGACAAAATTTTGACCAGTTCAGACTTGTATGTGTGTCCAATTCAGTGACTTTTCGAAAAGTTGAAAGCTGCAATGTTAGCTGTACTGCGGTGGAGGGGGAGATTGTTGTTGACTGCAGCTGAATGGTGAAACCATGGGTTCAGCAGCTCTAGATAACCTGCAGTTTAGTCTTTGTCATGTGAGCTGTAGGTGTTGGGCCTTCATCGATGTCGAGATGTTGTTCAGAGAGTTATACGAGCCGTGACTGTGGAGTCATCGGGATGGAAGAACAGAGGTGAGGACTGATATAACCGTGAGTATTTGAAAAAGCTACATCAAGCCAGACTTTATCAGTTGCGTTTCTAATCCAGACGTTCTCCAGATCCTGGACACACCCTTCTGCACATTTGGTTAGTTTATAACCAGTAGTTTATAATGGTGTGTTTATGTGTTTATCTCTGTCTCAACCCAAACACAGCATCTCATTGATTTTCATTGGTAGCTTTTCCCCAAAATCTGGATAATTGCATTATTGCTACAAAATCACATTTTCTGGACCCTTCCGTTTTGAAATGACAAATTGAAGATTTTCTCACTTCAAAGCCAAAATTGTATGTGTTTAACTTGTATATCTGATAATTTAGATCCATCACTGAACGCTTGTGATGAAGGGAGGCTTGTTTATTAAGCACCATCTGACCGAGACAAACCCATTTGTCTTTATGTGTGGTCCCTCCTAAAACTAGGTTACGTGTCTCTTCAAAACGTGTCTCTGGTGGAACTCCTGCAAGTGCTTCTTGATTGGCCAAGTCTTGCAGAGCGCCGTTCTCAGCACAGTATTTAGAGATTCTGGGCCAATGCTCTCCATGTCAGTCCCGAAGCGGGGAAATGCTGCCTCCAGAGGATGAGACTGAATGAAAGCGTGGCAGAATTCTCTTTCTCTCTCTGGAGGTAGTTCTGTCAGACTTTGAAGTGTGAGGTACACGCAGCGTCTTTGACATCACAAAATCTATCCTCTGTTTCTTTCAAAGAAAGCTGAATGAATAACGATGTTCCCTGTGCTCGGCGCTCGTTTCATGATCACACGCTTGGATCCTGGGATCTTTTGCTTACCTTCAAAGTCTGTTTTTGCACTGTATTGTAGCAGGAAGTGGTCGCTGCGGTGTCACTAAAGCATGTTTAAATCTCAGCTGCTCTGCCTGAGTCCTGCACGAGGATCAGAGGTGAAGAGACGGCGGGTCCTTCACCTCTCACTGCCCTTCAGTCAACAGCAGCACGAACAGCGAGAGAAAGGGGTCAGGGACCAGTGGCAGATCAGGCGGCGAGAGCCTCGACGAGGAGCTAAACCGCGGCCTGTGCTTCACACACCGAGAACCAGCGCCGGGACGAGGCAGAAGGGGTTTCTGGAGCCAGCAGCTGTGCTGAAATGAAGATAACCTGTTCTCATCATGTGAACAGGAGGATGATGCGCACGTGCTGTGATTAGACTCTAAGTAATGAAAACAAACATAGCTGTGTTTCTCTGGGCTGTTTATGCCCCAGTTACGCATGATTTCCACTGTTTGGGTTCATGCAGTTGCATGAATTCTCTCGTAAATACACAGCTAGGCAAACGCTTCGCTTTTATTGGGTTCCTTTATGTTAGGCATCTGTGAAACTGCTTCTGTCTCAAGTTTGAAACTTATTTTACCTGAAATATTTCACCCATCCATCCATCCATCCATCTATTTCTCCAGCACTGTTGCTCTTAAACTGGTTCTGGTTCTTTTAGAAACCTTGATGTTCTTCTGCCGTTTGAAGGAATCTGTTAAAGTTAGAATTTTCTACTCAATTATTTTCAGGAAACTGTGAGAGATGCATCTGTTCCCCCCAGAGACGAGCGTCGTTTCCATCAGACTGGAATATTCCTCTTCCATATTTCAACATGGGCTTTCTAAGTGTCTACATCTAATCTGGTGCTGCGATGTTCACGAGAACGTGTTTCAGTGCCATCTTTCAGTCCATCGTATGCATCTTACAGATGTTAAATATAAATCAGCCAGCAATTTTCGCATTTGAAACGAATAAAAATGTCTTTTTAAATTCAAATTTAACACAATAAAAAGCCTTGATCCTAAAGCTTGATAATGTGATTTTTGTGCTTGTATAAAAGCATGTGTGGCTGTTTATTTGTGGTTCTAAAGTTTAAAAGCTCATTTTATCAGGTTCCTCAGGCACACACACACAGAGAGAAGCATGTTACAGGCTTCTCCTGTTCCTCAGCTCCTTTAAAACTGGTTTGACTGGGGACCAGATGTTAGACACAGTGCTCTCTCAGACCTTTGATGCAGACAAATATAACGGCATGGTTTCAGGCATAACTAACCAGAAAATAAGTTTCCTTGCTGAGAAAACTATGACAGGGAACCGGAGAGGAGCATCTGATCAACCTCATGGTTAGAGGTAGAGATCTATCGTCCAATGAAAGGGGTTCAAGTAGAGGTTTATCGTGGTGAAAGTGGAGCCTGCTGTTCCTTCTCTCACCTTTGCTGTTCTGAAGGCAAAAGCGGGTTCAACCTGGTGGTGGCAAAGTGTACCTAATAAAGTGGCCGGTGAGAAAATATCTGTGTGTAAATTTTATTTCACTTTTTGGCTTTGTAGATTTTTGTCTATTCTCGCTGCTCTTTTGATTTCAAATGAATTCTATTTAGTATATTTTTGGGGTCTTTGGGTTTGAGAACCAGGTCTTTGGTGTTACCCTGCTAAACAGCACAAGCGGCTAAGTGCTTGCAGTCGGCCATGTCTCCGGATTCGGCAGCAGCGAAAAGAACACGTTTTAGCTTGAAAACATGTGTTTTTGCAACAGCTGTAATTAAGAACAGATGTTCCAAACTAAACTCGTCCAAAATAAGTCTGGAACCGTTTACTGTGCAGAAGATGCTGTGATTGATTGATCGATGAGCTCTGATTGGCTGTTCATCAATCACAGATGCTGAGCTTTCCTGACTCTGCTCCGTTTGCTGTGAATCTGTCTCTTTCCTGAGGCACGACTGATTAAACCGAGTCCACGGGGAGTAAACACGATGCTCTGCTAATGAGGGGAGCACTATTGTTTTCCCCCACGGTGACTCCGCCTCCAGGCTACGCCCCCAGCTTCCACACAACCAGGTTTATTGTAGTTAACACAGCCTAAAATAGCAAGTTTCATTCCTAATATTTCGGGATTCGGAACAGCACATGAGCAAACCATTGTCTCCGTGCTGCAGTGGTTTCAGTTCTGAATCAAGCACAATCCAGAAGATGTGGAAGCCTCGTGGAAACGTGTATATCAGAATATTTTAGTGCATCGGAATCCGAAGAACTGATGTAATAAATGAAAGTGCCAGTCTCTGGTTTGGGAACTGAAGGACCTGGTGTTCAGGAACCAAACTCTCCCGGAGCACGAGAGGAATTGATGCAGCATTGCTATAAAAGCTTCCTGTGTCAGATTTGATGAAAGTGATTGATTTGTTTTTCTCTCTAGAGTCCAAGAGGTTCAGTATCTGAGGACGGGGTTTCTCAGAACGGCGCTTTATCTGAAACCTTTGACTTCAAAACCAAACCGTTTGTAGATTGAGTTCGGAAAAGCACTTTGAGAAGATATTGACGACACGATAGGATACTGTGGTGCTTTATATGGAACTTTTCACATGAAGTTTCATAAAAGCATGTTTGGGCCGGCTCTGGCTGGGATGCGGCTCTGTCAGCTCTCTGTTGCAGCTAGTTAAAGACAATTGATTTCTCTCCAGATTCCGAAAAGCTTTACTGCTCTTTAAAAAGGTTTATAGCCCTCTGTTAAAAGAACCTGACAAAGTAAAATGAAAATACAGGATTGTGCTCCAGATAACAAGCTTTATGAGCTATTCTCATGAGGAGCTGATAATACAAAACAAACAGCCAGATGCGGACATGGGCTGGTTCTGGTTCGGCAGTAAGAGAACTGTTTTAACTGGGGTACAGTTATTGGTAATTTATTTCCAATTGCCTCAGCAGATAGAAGAGTGTTTAATCTGCGCTTTAACGTTAAATGTTTTAGATTCCAAACTAAACCTTTTGTGCTCAGAAGTTCCTGAATGTCTGAAATTCATCATTTGTCTTTTTTAAGGAGTTCTGAAGCTTTACTGAATTATTAAAAGAAAATGAACGATGGATTAGAAGACACTTAACAGAGCAGAGCTGCTTTCTCCTACCTCCAGAAAACTGTGTGGTTCTGGAAAATATCTACACAACAAGCATGTGGGCCGAATCCAGTTGTGATGCGGCATGTTTGTGCACCAACAGAACACATCGTTTTCCTCCCGTGGGCTGATCTCAGACAAGATTGAGAAAGAGAAACTTGCAGTATACGTCAGCAACAGCGTTTTAATGCAAATGAGCAATGGCAGCGTACATTTGGAATTCGTGCGACATGCAAACTATAATATTAAGAGTGTGTGCATGCAGCCGAGTAAATACATCTCAGAAAGCACATGTTTACAGTAGAGTAGAGTTTTAGAGTAAATACAAAGAACAAAACTGTGTCATCTAGTATAGTGAAGATGTAAGATCATAAAACAAAAGTCTCACTTTGGGGTGTAACTGTTAAGAGTTTTGGGAAAAATAATGGAATATACACAAGCCTTTAGTTACACATGTATACAATGGTCAGGAGGCAAGTTACTCTAAGAATCATGTGTTTCTATTTCACTGTCCATGTCCTGCACATGTTCCCTGCATGAGAAGAATAAAAATCAATGGCAGCGCTACGTTCACAGACGCATTTATCAAATGTGAAACACATGGCAGCTGAAACCCGCGCCAGCTTTCAACATTAACTTCTCATCCATCAACTGTTTTCAAACACACCCCCTCCTTCTGCATCAGTCATTTGGCAGCAGTCAGACATGACCACAAAAAAAATCTACAAATATTTGGTCCAAGCTGTCGCCGTGGTAACCATTGCATCATCCTCGTCATCTCTGCAATCCATCTCTGACTGCGCTCGCACATGAATTGCACAATCATCAGTTCGGGCGACACGGCAGAGATAACAACGGCAAACTTTTCAGCTTTGTTTAATATTTTTGGATCAAACATTTCAGCTTCGCTGTCAAGTTATCGACTGACTGCTTGCCACGCTTCAGTCCGCTCGTGTTTTGGAAAATGGAACCAGAGGCTTTGATTCCAAAGTGCCCCGCAGAAATATGGCGCAGGAAGCAAGCATTATGTGAGTGCCGGCACTGAGCCGGATACTTGCCAGCAGCTGCTCTTTGCAAGCTCCTGCATCACTGTCCAACACTGATAACTGAGAGGCACGCACTCCATCATTAATCTGGGCTTAGAGGCAATCAAAATAAATATATCTTTCTAATCTTTGTGTATATTTTAATAAGACAGAGTTATGTTTTTTGAACTAAAGAGTTTTGAGGGAGAGAGAAGAAGGAAGAGAGAAAAAGAAATTGAGGGAGTGAGTAATCAGGAAGAGCGAGAGGGCTGGAAGTCTGTAGAGGGACAAGGGAGAAGGAGAGAAAGAAAGAAAAAACGAGAGAGGGAAAGAAAGGAAAATAGGGATAGAAAGAGAGGACAGGAGGGAGGAAAGGGAGAAAGAGTGAAGAAAAAGACGGGGTGGGGGGAGAGGGAAAAGACTGA
Source organism: Danionella cerebrum (assembly GCA_007224835.1). Lineage (NCBI taxonomy): Eukaryota > Metazoa > Chordata > Actinopteri > Cypriniformes > Danionidae > Danionella > Danionella cerebrum. Next base: position 90,674 of record SRMA01026989.1, read on the forward strand.
GGGAGTGACAGAGAGAAACAGAGAGGGAAGGGAGAGAGATTGAGGGAGTGAGGAAGAATGAAAGAAGAGGCGGCAGAGGGAGGAAAAGAACGAAAAGGGAAAAGGAAGAAAAAAGAGGGAGAGAAGGAAAAGCAGGAGAGAGGGAGAAAGAGAAAGAGGGAAATAAAGAAAGGGAAGGGAGAAAGAGAGATAGAGAATGGAGGAGAGAAGCAGATAGAGTTTTTTTCTCTTTCTGAATTTGTTTATAAAACGTTCTGAATAAAACGGTAAATATTTCAGCTGAGGATTGATTCCATTTATGATCTGAAATGTTTCTGTCCGCGAGAAGTTTTCAGTGTTTCTCCACATTCCAGAGCGAAGGATTCCATTTGAGCCTAAAACCCAAATGTATTTATCAAACACTTAAAAAGTGATTCTAGAAAACAGAAAAACTCCAGAAGTTGGTGCATTTTCAAGCAGCTTGCCGCGTCATGCTAACACGCTCCCGCCGTGCGCACTCGTGTCGTGCAACACGTACCCCTCCGTGTCTCGGCCGCAGTGTGTAGGAGAGCTCTTCAGGGGGCACAGGAGGGACTGAAAATGTCTCCGAAATGTCTCTGAAAGACAGGCGTACAGTATCGGATTGGCACAGCTCCACGAGTATGAAAGCAACACCACAAACTCGAATCCACGCGTGAAATTCAGCACCAGATCCGTTCGGTGCAGCGAGCAGAAGTTAAACACGTAAAACGGCAACCAGCAGACACCAAAAGTAAAAATAACTGCAACCACCATTTTCGTGACCTGCTTCTCCAGCCGGTGGCTTTCGAGCGAGGACGATGTGTGCCTTGCATTTCTCAGAGTCACCACTAGGGCGGTGTAAAACACGATCATCACCGAAAACGGCAAAGCGAAGCCAAGCACGAAGGTGTAGCTGAGAAACGTCAACCACCAGGAGTCAGAAGCCACGTGAGGGTCTACGGTGCACAAGCCGTAGTCTGCGGAAAAGTGGATAGCCATCGGAAGAACCGGAAACAGAGAGAAAACCCACATCAGCACCGCGATGATCTTCGCCCGCTTCGGCGTTCGCCAGCGAGCAAAGCGCAGGGGGTCAACGAGAGCCATATATCGGTCCACACTCATCACCGTCAAACAGAAAACGCTGGTGAACTGATTGATGCCGTCCAGAACCATCACCAGCTTGCAAACTGCGTCCCCGAAGATCCACTGGTCCTGGAAGTTCTGGATGGCGATGAACGGGAGTCCCACCATAAAGAGCCCGTCCGCCAGCGCTAGATTAAAGATGTAGACCGTGGTGGCGGACGACAGCTTGTCCAGTTTGAGAATCGCCACAATGACGAGCGAGTTTCCAGCCAATCCCACGATGCACACAGCTAAGTACAAGACGGCCATGGTGACGCTGAAGGCATCAAAGTGTTGCTGAACGATGATGTTATTCACGACGCTTCTGTCCAGAAGAGACGCGTTCTCCTGAAGCATTCCCAAAGGCATCGCCGTCTCCATTTCAGAGGCAAGCGTCTGGGAGGAAAGTCCCGGGCGTGTTCACCTGCTCAGCAAACGTTTGTTTTCCCAGTCTCCAGAAGGTGCTCTTCAAAGAAGTCGAGCTGTGAGGCGTCGGAGGATGTTTGTTGAAGCTCTGAAGTCTTGTCCTGGGTGCTGGAGCCTCCTGGGGAGATCTTATATATCCCAGGGCGTGTGTAAAGCTCTTGGAGACGCTGCAGGGGCTCGTTCCAGTGCGCTCTTATGAGGTTTCCAGGGTGCCATCTGTTACAATACTTTTGTTTTCATAACTGAGCTCTCCTGTCAGACTCCCTCTCTCTCTCGGCTCCTTCACTCCACCCCTGAGTTCAGTTCAGTGGGGGGTCATTGTGCCCCCCCTAAATGCTCCTTGAGGACTCCACTCAGAGTTTCTCAATGCGCCCCGAGAGCTGATGGATCTCTGTTTGTTGATTCTTTCATTCTTTCTCTGTTTATGTTTCTCACTCATTGTCTTTGTGTGTCGCTCGGCCTATCGTTTATCAAATGCTCTCTCTCTCTCTCTCTCTCTCTCTCTCTCTCTCTCTCTCTCTGTCTCTCTCTCCCTCACGAGGCCTGGCCTCGACGGGTGGAAAGAGGGGCAGATAAAAGACCTGGAGGAAAGGAGTGATGAGTGATGATCAGTGCTGTTCCCCTTCGGACACGCATTGCTGGAATACCACGAGAATCCCGCAGGAGCGCTCTCTCTGGGGTTCATTTCAAAAGGGAAATGGTTATTGAAATGCACACAGGGGGCTTTAATGGGATGCGTTTGGGAACGTTTGGCAATGCTCTGCTTGTTTATGTTGAGAGGAGTGGGATGGGAGGAATCAGAGATGATTCAGAGGATGTAGAACTGGAGATAGAGGAGGGTTGGTGTCCAGAAGGGATGCAGGATGGTTAGAATGACACGCACATCTCCAGTTTTAGGAAGGATGTCCTGATAAACATATTACAGAGGAGAAATCATCAAAAGAATTCGATTTTTCAGATTCTGTCCTTAAAACAGACTATATAATGATAACACACTGCAAGCTAAAAGAGAAGGGTGCGTGGGGGACTCGCGGGAGTCCCAAAATACAGATTTCAGATGGAAGTATTCATGACCGAAACACATGACTTTTTTAAGGGAAATAAGCAAATGCACGACCCCCCACAGGATTGATACATATGCACTGAAAGTTCGGCTTCTGTAATTCTTCTGTAGCCAGTTTATTCATGATCTAAACCCAGCAACACATCAAGAGTTCTGATGCTCTCGGTTGGTAAGGCTAGGGACTATCCTCTTACCCTTTTCGCATTTAATTGGATTGAGTTTCCAGTGGAGCATGATCTGAATCAACTCAATCAGTTTGTTTGAAGAAACAAAGGTTTAAGAAATTTTTTTTGAAAAAAACTAAGGTTTAAGAAAAATAAAACATATATATATTTATCTATCTTTTCTATCCCTTTAAATGTCTGCCCTCTGCTGTTTGAGGGATAATGGTTATATTGGTAGAAAGATGTTGGAGATAGAGCTGCCAGGCAAGAGGTCGAGAGGACGGCCAAAGACGAGATATATGGATGTGCTGAAAGAGGACATGAAGTTCTAGTTGGTGCAAGAGTAGAGGATACTGAGGACAGAGTTAGATGGAAACGGATGATTCGCTGTGGCGACCCCTAAACTGGGAACAGCCTAAAGGAAAAGAAGAAGAAGAAGAAGAAGAAGAAAATTACCACAATCAATATTAACGTTGCATAAAACTTCTAAAATCTTCTTCTTTTATAGAAGATCTTGAAATATCCATAGTTTTATGTGTGGTTTATATTTTACCTTTGACCATTTTACTGCTAGGACCGTTCCATCTTTTTTATCTCCATTTTTTTATTTGACTTTCTCAAAAATATTTTCTTGACATGTACAACTTTAAATGATTCACTAAGCAAACGTCTACAGAGACGGTTCCTCTGCATCCAATAGCGTCTCGGAGCGTCGGTGACGTATAGAAATAACTATCCAATAGAAACTGTAGAAGGGCGGGATTTCGCCGGCAACACCGACACGTGTCCAAGAGAAGCCGGAAGTATTGCGCTTCGGTTGGCTGTCAGTAAACAGTAAGTGTTTTCTTTAATAATCCTGTAAATAGTTAAAATAATGAATTAAATATATGCACCGTAACGTTTTCTTTACGTTTAGGTTCTTTTCTCAACTCATTAGTGACAAATAAAATGTGAACAATTATAAGACCATAAACTTTGCAGGAATTATCAGACTATTGATTTCTTTCTGTATCGTTTGTAAAAAAAATAGTATGTTATTCCGTTTTTAAACCCTCACTGGTTTTTAAATTTGGCTATTTTATTTATAATGTATATTTGGCTGTATAATTATATTTTTAGCTAACAGTTGTATCTGTTCTATTTAAACAACTTGATTCTTGCAAACATTTATTTATAGCCCAAATTAGTCACTTCTGAAGAATTTGAAATAAAAAATGCAGTTAGGAAAAGCATCAATTAAGAAGCCAGAATCAATAGAAAATGATTATTGTGTTTTCAGCTCCAGTTGTGTTTGTTGGCACCTCGGATCAACCGGATACAGGCGACACACCTACTGTTCAAAGAAAAGCTGGTAATTCTCATAATTATAATGGTTAATTCCACTGCCAAGTTTTCAATCATTCTTAACCTCCTCAGACATGGCATTCATTTTAATGCACTTCACATTTCAGCACTTTTTATACTATCAATATCAAAGCTGTTTTCAATAACATTACACACTATTAACTAAAAACATTTACCGGTACTTTTTTCTTTTATTCCTCATATAGTACATGTATGTTTCACATCTACCTTAAACTTGCAGAGTGCTAAATATTGTACACCAAAAATGTACAGAATGTTGTGTCAATAAAATATTAACTATAAAATATCCTTTTTATTCATAATAATGTTGGCATATATCCACTGAAATGGACAAAATAAAGAGTTTTATGAGAAATAAAATAATTAAGTTCTGGTCTGTAAGGGTTAAATACTCATCTCAACTCTATCTTGTGTCATAACAAATACTTTAAGTAAAAGCCAAGTCTTTATCCTCAAACCTCTTTGTCGTTTATCACATGAAACTCTTCTTGAGTCCAGCCGGTGGACAGTGCACTGGAATCCCGACCGCATGTTGCCAGGCTTCAGTCCGGTGGTTCAGGCGCTGCTGGGGACTCTCTTCACCTGGGGTCTCACAGCAGCCGGAGCGGCTCTCGTCTTTGTCTTCTCCAGTGGACAGGTGAGAAACGCATTAGCTCGATTGCAAACGTAATCACACTAGAGCTTATGTTTCCGCAGTGGCCTTTCATTTAGAAGGTTCTTGCCGGTGACCTTCCTGGAAGGAGTTTACATGTTCTCCTTCCAGGGAGGTCACTGGCAAGAATCTTTTAAAAGTTTGCTGGAGATAGGCACCAGCAGACCCCTGTGACCCCGCCTGAACCGCTGATACGAGGCGGTTTCATGTTGTGGATGCCAAATTCTGACCCTCGCATCCAGCAGAACTCGAGACTCATCAGACCCGGCAACGTTTCTCCAACCTTCTCTTGTACAACAGTTTCCTGTTCTTAGCTGCTGGAGTGGTGCCTGGTGCGGTTCTTCTGCTGCTGGAGTCGTGTTGTGGTTCGTTTCGATTGTAACGAGGGGTTATGAGTTACTGCTGCCTTACTATCCGCTAGAACCAGTCTCCTCTGAGCTCTGGCATCAACAAGGCATCTGCTCCCATCTGAACTCCCGCTCACTGGAGATTTTCTCTTTTTCTGACCATTCTCTGTAAACCCCAGAGATGGTTGAGGGTGAAATCCCAGTAGATCAGCAGTATCTGCTATTCTCAGACCAGGGCGTCTGGCAGCACCAGTCATGCCACGTTCAGAGTCACTTAAATCCCTTTTCTTCCTCATCCTGATGCTCGGTTTGAGCTGCAGCAGATCGGCTTCACCGGCTCTACATGTCTGAACGCTTTGAGCTGCTGCCGTGTGATTGGCCGATTAGAAATTTGCTGTGACAGGTGTACCTAATAAAGTGTCCAGTGAGTGTGTTCAGGAACTCTGGAGCTGGTTGAACGTTATTGAGCTTCTTCTAATGGAAGTTTCTCCTCGACAGAAGCGAGTGTTGGATGGCAGTCTGGGATTCGCTGCAGGGGTAAGTGACACGGAATCTTTCTTCGTGATTTCATCATTTCTTTTTCTTCTTCTGCTTTTCTCAGAACAGTCATCTGTCTGTTTTGTTCCCCAAACCAATTTGACACACAGAGCATCGCTCAGCGAGGGCAGGCCGAGGCTTGGATGTGTTTTATTGATGTTCTCTGTTACCTCAGAAACTTCCAGTGAGATTTAGTGGAAACTACAAGAAGAACAAGAGCAAAGAACACAAACGATTGATTTCAGAACACGATTATGTCGGTTTCTGGATGGAAGCGAGTCAGGAGAGTGTTTCTCAAGCGAGAGGAATGTTGTGAGGTGGTTTATGCAGAAGCAATCAATAATCTCTCAATCCTCCATCTGCCTGATCTCTCCCCTCGAACACACTCTCAATATCTGTGGAAATGTCAGCTTCAGCGCTTGGAAATAAGTTTGAAAAGTTTCTCCAGACTGTAATTCCAGCAGCTCAGTGTTTTATATTCTTTATTGATGCTGCTCTCTATTTAATATCGAAAGAACCCTTGAGGATCGGCTCAGGGAGGAGATAAAGCGCTCCTTTCAGGGGAAACATGAAGTTTAATCTGGTTTTACTGCAACACGAGCAAATATTACTTAATCATTTTATACACTTTATCTATTTACACTCATGAGTTTATTTACATTTTCTGATTACTAAACAATGTTCTGGTGATCCCAAACACAAGGCCACGCCCACTCGTCATTGTTCCACCAGAACAAGTGAAGGTTCTGGAGAGGATCTCAGTCTCAAGATCACTGAAGCACTCTGGGGAGAACTCAAACGTGTCGTTCCTGCAAGAATTTACAAGAGTCCAAGACGAACATGCTGCCTCATGAACCTCATCGACAACTACCTCATGAGACTTCAGGCTGTGATGGAGAATATTAAGAGCTATATTGTAAACCTTTGATCAGGGTCATTTGGAAAGAATCCGCTGTTGTTATGGTTTGCTCTTCACCTTTATTCAAAAAAGATTTGGGACACTCCTTCACCTCATGTGAACCTCTGAATCATAGGGTGGGCTAAGGGGTAAGAATGGCTCGTCTCCGAAGCCAGACTGTCCCCAGGAAGTGGCTGCTCTATAGGATCCACTATGTGAGCATGCTCTAGTGGTCAGTTGTTGAATTACACGCAGCCGTGTTCCGCTCGTACGAATGACACGTCTCGAGCCACTCTCCAGATCTGCCAGAAGTAGCATCACGGAGCAGAAACACTGATCTGAGCGTGTCGACATCGGAGCAGGCTGTTGAGACGTGTTTTCACCTGATTTGTGTGTTCAATTATAAAGCTGTTTGAACAGGAAGGAATGAATGTGTCGGAGGAGGAGCATTTGTTCCTGGAGTCTGTGATTAATGCTGAGGATTAATGTCTGCTGTTACTGGAAGCTGCTCCAGGGATTGACACCGCCTCTGTTTCCTCGAGAGAGAGAGAGAGATAATGAGAGAAGAGAGTTAATGCACAGAGAGTAGAAATATGAAAAGATAAAGGGGGGGGGGGTGGAACTTTAAAGCATGGAGCACCTGGCATCAAGACCTTACCAGTGGATCTGCAGCGATCGAGCGACAGCTGAATAAAGCTTTCGATAAAGTAAAGCTTTTATTGGATTTCTGGAACCAGGTGAGATCAGGAGCTTCACCTCTCCAGAGACTAAACGTTCTCCGGTGGAAGGAGGTCAGGGATGAGATTCCAGATAACCCATCACCAGCAACTTGAGGTGACAACGGGTGGAGACCGTATTCCTCGCTCAGAGCTCCACAACACACAGCCAGCGCAGCAAAGCGTCCAGAGGAACTCCTGAAGCTCCAGGAGCGTTATAGCCCCGTCTCCAGACCCTGAGAAAACCAGAAGGACCTTCACGACTTGCAGATGAGATGAGAGCACACATTGGGTTCACAGTGAAGGTTCTGTGATGGAGCATCAGTTCCTCTGAGTGATGGCTCAATATGCAAATGAAGCAATGCAGACACAGCAGCTCATTTGCATATTGTACAAGTCAATCAGTTAAGAGCTGCATCTGAAGTTTTTCTACAGCAAACGAAGACGTGTGTGAAAGCTTGATGGCGATCGTTCAGTGCCGAGCCCGCGCTGCAGCAGGTGCCGTTCCTCAGACGCCGAGGCTGTTATTAGCACCAGAGGTTAATCTCCCTCTCCCCTGAGGGAACAATGAACCCGGCTCCCTCGTTATTGTTGTGATGATTTCATGTCTTCACGTTGTGTCTGAGAGGTTCTAGAATGCTTAGACTGACCTGGGGCCTCATGGGCGAGGATGTGAGGTTCATTTGTCAGTGCTGCGAATGGAACCCGAGCTTTTCTCTTCTTTCTGGTGAGCGTCACTCTCTGGTGTGTGTTGTTTGCAGGTGATGCTGGCGGCCTCGTACTGGTCTCTGCTGGCTCCTGCGATCGAGATGGCGGAGGAATCTGGGAACTATGGGGATTTCGCCTTCGTCCCGGTGGCTCTGGGTTTTACCATCGGAGCGCTGTTCGTTTATGTGGCAGACCTGCTGATGCCGGCTCTGGTGAGTCGGATGTTCACGCCACGTGGAGTTCCTTCCGGCACTTTCGATATTTTGATCATTCACATTTCAGTTTATTATTCAGAAACTTACGTGTAAACATTTTGAGTTATATCAGCAAACATTATTTTTATTTAGTTAAATTTTGCTTTGTATTGTTTTTTGTTTACATCTTTTTTGTTCTCCCTGTGCCTGTGTGAAGGGTTGGAGGGTAATGAGTGGATGGATGGATGGATGGATTGGTGGGGGTGGTTGGAGGGTAATGAGTGGATGGATGGATGGATGGATTGGTGGGGGTGGTTGGAGGGTAATGAGTGGATGGATGGATGGATGGATTGGTGGGGGTGGTTGGAGAGTAATGAGTGGATGGATGGATTGGTGGGGGTGGTTGGAGGGTAATGAGTGGATGGATGGATGGATTGGTGGGGGTGGTTGGAGAGTAATGAGTGGATGGATGGATGGATGGATTGGTGGGGGTGGTTGGAGGGTAATGAGTGGTTTGAAGGATCTCTGTGGAAGGATGGAGGAGGACATATAAAGCATAAATAGTTTGGTGGTGTATCCTCCAAAGCCGATCCTTACAGAGCTTCATCCGCAAACCTCGGAACCTCATTCACAAGCTTCTGACGGAATCTCCAGGATCTCAGAATCTCAGGAACCTTGGTTCCAATAGTGTTTCTCGAACAGGAAGTGCTGTGTATTCACATTAGGTTTGTTGGTGCACGTGAAAACAATCAGAAGAGCTTTTTATCCCCAAAAAATTCAACCTCGTTGAACGTTCAAGTTGAAGCGGAGAGAGCGCGACTGTTTCCTTCTCTAATGGCATTTCTCTCTTTTCTCTCCGTGCCATGTTTCCTCCCACACAACACGAGACATTTATTATTCACTCTAGATTCTCTTGTTCTCTTCTGCGTTAATGTGTGGATGTGATCTCCGCTCTCGGGGTAACGGCGTGTAGCGAGTTATCATCGCGCTCGCGTGGATTTTTACTTTATTAATGTGGGTTTGAACCCATTAGCCCGGCTGCTGTGTCTGGGAGTTCCACGAGCGGATTCCACCTGGAAAAGAGCTGCTCTCAAACCTCAGCCGACGTTACTTTATTACTAAAATATTACTTTAGCAGGAAGGAAAGAATCATGATGTTTGAAAGGAAACCGATTCAAAGGAAGAAACGGTTGGAAGCTTGAGCAGGAGTTTGCTAATCTAATGGGAAAAGAAAGGAACTCGATGAACGGAGGGGAAACAAGTGCAACGAAGTGAAGAAGAAAACTTAAAAATAAAATCACTTGGTGGGAAAAAGGAAGGAAGGAAATGAACATCAAGAATGGGAACGTAGAAGAGAAAAGACAAGAAGAAAAGAAAGGGGCCTGAACGAGAAGAAGAGTTAAACAGACGGAAGATCAAAGACTTGAAAATTCAACGTGAAACGAGAAGGATGGAACAAAATGCACAGGAAGGTGAAGAGTTTATGTGCTTCGGGAGGTAGGGTAGGTGGCCATCAGAAAGTCAGGTGTGTGATATGAAGGTCCCGGTGACTATGAGTTGATTACCCCCCCGTTACTCCCCCATTGATGAAGGAGGTATGAGCTCAACACTTGGCTCAAGATCATCGAGGTAACGGAGCTCAAGAACCCATCAGCCGCAGATGCTGCTCCGCTTCGCTCACCCTCAGCAAACACAGGAGATTCTGAGCCTGGCCCGATGTTCTCACAGTTTCAATCAGAGCAGAGCTTTATTTCAGCCAGAACACACAGCAAACGCTCGTAAACGAGCCACTAATCAGAGAGAAACGCTGAGGATCTGTGTGTAGAGGTCACTCCTGCAGCAGCAGCAGCAGCAGCTCGTCCTCGCCAGCTCTCCGCTCAGATCTCCAGCCCAGAGCCTTGCTTCTGTCTGCAGAAGAACCAATCACCACGGACTGAGGAGTTACATTGAGTTGGAGCATGTGGTGCAGGCGTGAAGCGAATCAGCTCGTGTCTGTAGAGCGGGAGCAGTGTGGTCACGTCTGGAGAGGAGCCGGGGTGATTGCTTTGCTGGGGGTTTCAGGCCCGGCATCTCACTCTCGAAGTGTTTGCCAACAGTTCCAGTAAAAGTGACGCCGGCAGCTGTCCAAACAGCAGAGTGTGGGTTTCCACGTTCGTCCGATTCCGGTGTCAACGGCGCTCCCAGCTCTGATTAATGCAGATACGAGCGACGCTTCCCTCAGAAACCACAGCTCCTTGTGGAGTCGAACGCAAACAGAGATATTCTGAACAAACACGGAATCCCGAATCCACCGTAGTTGTGAAATTATTCATTCATTCATCTTCAGCTTATTCTCTTTCGGGGTCACAGGGTTGAGCATTGGGCGACACAGAGCACTCTGCTGGGAAATGAAATTCTCTCCTGATTCAGATCAATGCCTTTTAATCAGACTCTTTAATGGACCAAAATAAAAGGATTATGTGTGTATTCCGAGCTGCAGTAGAGAATCTTTGAGTAACATTTAGAATGCGTCAGTGATGCGTCGAGGCTGAACACCGTTATTCATCCGCATTCACACTTTAATACGACATCGTTTTTCAGTTGAAGGCATCAGCTCTGGGATGGCATCTTGACGGTGACTGAGGGGCTCCTCTTTCACCATGAATGGAGATGACGGCAGCCAGAAACCCTTCCAGTTTAAAAATGGAAACAACGTTTGAGATGGAGATCTTGGCCCTGGATCTTCACAGCACTGGGAGGGTTTGCTCGTGTCATAGTTGCTTTTCTCCTTCTGTCTTCGCCGAGCGAGTGCGCGGAGGTGAGAGAACCTGATGGAGCTGGGATGCTAAAAGCATCTCCTGCTGTGTATCTGCAGAGCTTTCAGAGTCGAGCTCAGTGTTTGAGAGTTCTGCAGATCGTTGTGGGAAACGGATGAAGTCCTTGTGAAGGTTTTTCCGCCGGTGTTCAATTGGAGAGCAATTCGAGCTCCAGAGATTTGATCTCCTGCTGCGCTCAGAGACTCCAGGCCACTCTGCTCTCAGATGCACACGTTATCTGGAGATAAAGCACAAATAAATGACTGAAATTCAATTTACACTGTGTTCAAATCAAGGGGTCAGACGAGGATTTGAGAAGCAGAGAAGTTCCAGAGATGCTCCACGAAACAGAAGAAACTGCTGCAGAAGAGTTCTGTCGCTTTTCCAACAGAACTCTAAATATTTCTTTAAACGTTACTCTTCAAAGAATCCGTCCATCAACGTAATCCTGGCTTGAGTTCATCTCTCAAGAAAACATTTAAAAGTAAACAGTCAGTTACAATAAGTATTTGACCCCTGTGTGAACCATGCCCGTGCTCCTCTCCAGAGGGGTTTTGTTCCACAACCTCTCCCAGCCACTCCGCAGATCTTCTCTGAGGTGAAGTTCTGGAGACAGAGGTAGAACACTCCAGTTACATACATGATCTTCTTCTCCTTTATTCCCTTGACTGTGTGCTTTGGCTCCTTGTCCCACTGGAGCAGAGACCCGTGTTTAATCCTCTGCTGAGAAACGGAGGATCTGTGCCGTCAGCCCCCAGAGCGTCTTGTCTCCCGCTCCATGTTTAATGGTGTATTTTTTGGTTCACGAGCAGCGTTCCTCTCCTCGCAGCAGCTGGATTTTGGGTTCATCTGAGCCCAACCCTTTCTTTGAATCATTCGGATCCAGTTGTTTTCTTGGTGACTCTGATCATCGAGGAGTTCATCGAGGAGCTATTGTTCTGTGCTGGTTCCTCACCTTCTCATCAGACGGTCTCTGTAGATGCTCACACTTTTTCAGCTTGCGAGCTACTTTTAAAATGACAGAGTGAAAGTGATCTACCCGCTACAAAAATGTAAAACATCAATCAACAAACAATTATTTTCAACTTCATTGAGAATTGACAAAACACACATAATAATTAATTATTTACATTTTTTGTAATAACGTGAGTTTAATTTGATGACTTGCACTGAATTGAATCATTAGAACAGTTGTGTGTGACCTGAATTGATGGTAATAGAGTGATTTTTTTATGGGAGCAATTGAGCTTTGATCCAAATAATCAAGAATAAAAATGATGCTCTAATAAATTTTTCAATATTTATTGAAACTGAGTCGTGCAGTACAATATTCAGGTGAGGAGTGGCGTGTTGCTTGATTTTGGTTGTAATAGAGTTATTTAGAATGAAGTTATGAAGCATATTCTGGGTAAAACATATTTTGGATCTGGTCATTTGCAGACGGTCCCTAAGCGATTCCATGTCAGCGGGTTGCTCATAGACGGTAATGTGTTTCTGCGAATGAAACTTGTTTTGATAAAAAAAACGTTTTGTAGTTTGTCCGCTACATAACACAGATTAAAAATAGGTTTTATTTGTTTACTAAGAACATTCTGGTCTCGAGCTATTGATCAGAGAAAACCGTATCCGTGAATCTGCAGCTATCTTCACTGAACTGTGACGGGATGGAGGATCAGCTGATATTGTTTCCATTTCACACCGATCGCGATCGACCGGCAGCACCTCCTCGAGATCGACGTGATGAGCTCCCCTGCTGTAGAGTCTTGTCCTGAGGTGGTTACCGTCTCTGCTTTCGTTGCTCTATGGACGGATGTTTCTGCATTTGTTTATAAAGCAGCCGTCCAGCAGAACAAGCAGAACCAAATATATCCAGAAGAGTGAGAAACATGATAAATACTCATTCCACACACAAATCTTCCCAGGGCAAACCCTTGGGCCCATGGGATATCGACTGGGAGAACGGTTCATAATCGCGGGTCAGCCAAAGAAAGAGCTCCGTCCTCCTTAGACTTGAGTCTGGATCCCCAGGGGTCCCGTAATCGTTCATCTTAGAGACACAGGAGATAGTGAGGCGCTAACCCTGTCAAAGGCTTAAAAACAGGAAGCTGGTGAAAGGAGGACAGATCTGGCTCCTGGTTCCTGGCACGTCTGCAAGTGTTTTAATGTCACGGTTAATAAGAATGGAACACTGTGAAGGCCTGCGTCTCACCCGGACGCGAGGAGGAGTGTTCCCCAATGAAAAGCTTCGTAACATTGAGAGAAGAGGAGACATGTTCCTCTGGGAAGAGTCTTCAGGAGGATCCTGAACTATCTAGAGCCTGCGTGTCCCCACCGAAGAGCTGGAGGAGATCCCCCCCCCGATGAGAAGAAGATATTCTTGTTTAAGTTTGCCGAACAGAAACGCTCTCATGTTTACAGCAGGACCAAACATCTCCAGCTCTGGAGAGCTTTCATCCGTGTGGTGCCGAGGAAGCGTTTCTCAAGCAGGTGCTCGTGTCCTTCTGAGACTCACTCTTTCAAGCTGCTCTTGACGACAACCGCACGGCAACAACTGCCATGACAACCGCCTCCTTCGGTTCCTCGCTCTGGCTTTCAGAGCAGACGCTGCTGACAGAGTTTGTAATGGTTTGCAGTGTTCTGGAGAGACGGACGGACGGACGGATGGAGATTAATCTGGTTTCTTTGCTGGTGGCTCTGGAAAGCAGAGCGTCATTTCCCAGAAGCGAGTGTTTGATAGAGTCTTATCTGGTTTGTTCAGAGTGTGTCTGTGTGCAGCGCTATTGTGCGGCTCAGACGGCAGATAAACATCCGTGTGTTCTCCAGATCGAGATGCTGCGGACGCTCTGATTCTGAGAGCCTCTCGTTACAGCTTCAGTCGTTTGTTTTGGATGAACGAAAGCAGATGTTTGGAACGTTCCATCGTGACGTTTCCCTTCAGACACGTTCATTCGGTTTATTTAATGCGTACTGTTTAACGGTGATGCAGGTTCTGACGTTTAGTGATGGGAACCGAGAAAGGCATCGGTTTTGTTTTGGTGGAAGGACTCACAGAAAATAATTCAGTAAAGTTTAAAACAAACTATCCTCCGTAGATTCACGAGAATTCTGAGTGCAGTGGTCCCCCGAGATTCTGAATGAATCCGTTTCGTATCTCGAAGCAAGGTTTTCATGTAAAACACCTCAGAAACAACAGAAGAAGTAGAAGAAAAAAAGGAAAAGCAGAGAAAAATCAAGTAACGTTTCTTCTATCCTTAAATCTACACATTGTTAATGTAATAAATGAGAATAAAACAGAATAAAATAAATAATAAGATGTGAAAGCTTACCTTGTGAGTGAGGCGAGGTGTGTTCACGAATTACAAAATCCTAAAAGAAATAACGTTTATAAAGTGGAATTTTCTGCTCCTTTAGCTGTCGTTTTCGAACAGCAGTTTCCACTTTATAAACGTAATTTTTATTTATTTATGACGACACATTGTTGGTAATCTACACATAATGTTTCGCTTGATTTTAAAGTGTTTTTGGTGTGATGATCAATAATCAAAGTTTCGGCTCCTTTTACCATTGTCTGTCCCTGGGAGCGTGACCCAACTGTTGGTGGTGCGTTTACTGTAGTCACATGACACCCAGCGTTGACAAAGTCGATTTCTCTGGTTGTGTTTTTTGTATCTCAAATCAAAATATTTGCCTAGAAACCTTTCAAATCGTCGTAACGGGATGTTTCATTCGTATCTCGAGGTATCCTTCATTATTTTAGCTGTGTGCTTAGAGTCATTCTCTTGGAGAAGGTACTTGGCCGCTTTCATCTTTCCCTCGATTGCAACCAGTACCCCCACAGCATGATGCTGGCACCACCATGCTTCCCTGTCAGGACTGTACAAGAGAGGTGAGAAGCAGTGCCTGGTTTTCTCCACATGTACCACTTGGAATTAGGTCCAAAATGTTCTGTCTTGTCCTCACCAGACCATACAATCTTATTTCTCACCATCTTAGAGTCTTTCAGGTGTCTTCAGGCTCTTCTCCCCCCATGGCTGAGTTTGGTTAGACGGCCAGCTCTAGGAAGGGTTCTGGTTGTTCCAAATATGTTCTAGTTAAGGGTCCTGGAGGCCACTGTGCTCTGAGGAACCTTAAGCTTCTCTGTTACTTTAAAGCACCCTGTGCTCACGGTTTTCCACAGAGGAGAACTCAGACGTTTTCAAGTAGGGGAGACTCAATTTTGATTGGCCGGTCCCTCCTGTTTGGGTGGGGTTTAGGGGTAGATCTGATTGGAGATTCTGTTGCAGAACATAACGAGTGGAAGCTCACAGAAATACTTCCTTCCTTTGCAGGATCTAATGAAAGCAGCGAGTCATTCTTTCACTCGGTGTCCGTCATGTTAATTGCTCTGCACTAAAGCTGCGCTCAGAGCTCTGCTGTAACTGTTCTGGAGAAGTGTGTGCGTGTGTGTGTGTGCGTGCGTGTGTGTGTGTGTGTGTGTGTGTGCGTGTGTGTGTGTGCGTGTGTGTGTGTGTGTGTGTGTGTGTGTGCGTGTGTGTGCGTGTGCG
The DNA here is from genome assembly GCA_007224835.1 of Danionella cerebrum. NCBI lineage: Eukaryota > Metazoa > Chordata > Actinopteri > Cypriniformes > Danionidae > Danionella > Danionella cerebrum. Next base: position 106,205 of record SRMA01026989.1, read on the forward strand.
CGCGTATGTGAGAGGTCTCGTTAGCTCCAGCTTCTGGATCAAGCCCAGGAAGCGGACGAGTGCTGAAGTGCTAATCATGAGCAGGGTTGAGGTAATTACCGCCGCGTGACGCGCTCCTCCACAGCTTCCTGTTTGTGTTTTCCTTTGACTCGTTGGAGACGGAGCGGTGGAGAGGAGGTCTGCTCTGTGAGGTTCAGGGTTCACCCCTCAGGCCTTTTCCTTGAATCTTTGCTATTGTTGTTGTTGGACGGTTTAGTGGAAAAGCTCAGCCATCGCTGGAAAGCTCTGCGTGGAAGGCGACCATGAACACTTTATATCCTCATCCTCCTCTTCCTCTTCTTCTCATGTCGTTTCATCTGTACTTCACTTCATTTACCTGTTATTTTTCTTCTACTTCTGCTTGATCTTCCACTACTTCCTCCTCCTCCATCTTCATATTCCACTTCCTGTTCCTTTTCTTCCTGGTCCTTTTTCACAGTTTTTTCATATTCCTCTTCAGCTATTTTCTTCTTGCTCCTCTTCATCTTCTACCCCCCCCCCCCTTCTCTTCTAACTTTTCATTTGCTTCTTCATCTTTCACTTCCTTTCACATCTTCAACTTGTTCTTTATGTTCTCCTTTGCTTCGTTTAATCGATTCTCTTCAAGGTTTTTATTTCCTCTTTCATTTCCTCTTCTTCCACTTTTGCTGATTATTTTTCTACTGATCTTCTTTATCCTCCTCTTCTTTTTCTTCCTTTTCTCCTCATTCTTTCTTGCCCTACTGGATGTTTCCTTATATTCCTTTTCTTCATCTTTGTCCATTCCCTTCTCCTCTTAATCTTTTTTGTTCTCCCTCCTTTTTTGATTATTCTCCTTCCTCTTTTTCTTCCTCATCTTCCACTTCCTCTTCTTGCTTCTATCACTTCCTATTTAGCATTTTCTCCCCCTCTTCTTCTATAGTTTTCTTCCCCCCTCTTTTTTCCTTCATCTCCTTCAGGCTTTTCTTCTCCCTCAGTTTCCATTTTCTCTTAATCCACTTCCATCGCTTTTTCCTTCCGCTTCTTCTGATTGATCTTCCTCTTTTGTATTTCTTTACCTGATACCTCCTTTTCTTCCCTCTCTTCTTCCTCTACTTTTGCATCTTCCACATTCTCCTTCTTTCCTCGTTTGTCTTTAGCCTTTTTCTTCTCCTCTTTTTCCTCCCTCTTCTTCGTAGAACAGGGTTTGTCCTTCTCAAACGCATCTTCACCATCCTTCTCTCTGGAAGCATTTATTACGTGACAGGAGCGTGCCTCGATCTCCTGGTGGATATTTTCATGCTAATTCTGCATGATGTGAGTGTTCACATTGTAGTCAGGATGTACAGGCATGTGCTCCTCGTTCCCAGAGAGGAAGGAGTGTGTGACGGCATACATTACCGTCTAGGAGCTTGTTAATGATGAACTCGCCGGGGTCGAGATGATCCGCACACACAGAAACACGTTTCATGTAAATCTATATAAATACGTTTGATTTCGTTCAGGTGAAGTGCTGGCTTCTATGAGAAAATTTTAATTTAGGCTTAACTCGTACCATTTGATTGGTTTGGTGATTTCAATGCTTTAATTTATGTTAATGAGACAGTCTCTCAGGTAATCTCAGGTAACATCAAAGCCATTTGGTTACAACATAATTAGCTCAGTGATCATTTTAAATTATGATGCATTATATCTGATACTGTAAGTAATGTCACTTCAATAAAATATATCTATATATAATACACTTATATATATATATATATAAAACAAACACAGAAGTGTTCACAGCCAAACAGTGTCACAAAGAGTCCGACCAGGAACAAAACAAAGAATAAAGGGACTGGAGACAGGTGGAATCTTTACACACGACCAGAAAAACGTAAGAGTAACGGCACAAGAAGCAGAGGATGGCACACTATAGAACAATGACTAGCTAAACAACCGGCGAGCCTCAAGTTACGGTTCGTTAAAGGGCCATAATGTGCAAAATGACATTCCCCGCATCTTTTACTGTCGTTCTACTGTCTCTCACATCTGGGTCAGACTGCTCCCGCGCTCTGTATTGAGACAAGCTGTACTAGCGAGTCATCTGATTTATCAGTGGGCGGTGCTAGGAACTATGGGCGGAGCTTGGAACATCAAGCTGTTTTCAGCTCACAAAAAGGAGTAGAGGATAACACAAACATGCGTAAAGGATTCTGAATAAAACTCGAGGCATGTTTTTGACGAGGGAAAGATATTAATCATTACTTCATGATACTCTCAGTAATTGTACATTATTATTTGATACGTTACAAATCAGCTATATTTTAGTCCTGTTGTGTTTGTTAAATGTAAGTTATGATCCAGTACATCGGCAGGTTTATTAATGTTATGAACCTACAGTATTCGCAATGATAAAACCTCATTTAGTTACAATATGATAATTTAGTTCATGTTACATTTCATTAAATCATGCTTCAATCAGCTTTTCTGATTAATTTAATGTTTTGTTTAAATGTTCTTTAAGCTCTCTTAAGGTTCAATCATCAGGAACTCTCTCTCTCTCTCTCTCTCTCTCTTTCTGTGAGTGGAGTCCTCTGGTGATAATCACAGGTTCATTTGCATATTTCTCAAACTCCTTGAGTCTCTGCGGGATCCCTGAGACCTGATTGGACGCTCATCAGGATGCAGCTCTAACTCAGAAGAGTAATAATTACCAGCATCAGAAGATTGTGGAGCATCTGTGCTTCCTGTGTGGAGCTGAGCTCAGGTCAGAGATCAGCTGATCAGACTGCTACGGCTCATTGGACGAGAGAGAGAGAGAGAGAGAGAGAGAGAGAGAGAGGGAGAGAGAGAGGGAGAGGGAGAGGGAGAGAAGGATAGTTATGTTTTCTTGTAAAAGCATATTCATATTTTACTCTGATTGTTCAAGCTTCAGCTCCCAAACTCTTTATCAGCTCAAAAGTGTTCTATGCGCACGTCACGTGTTATGATCAGTACGACCTTGGAACAAACTCCTCATGTTTACTCCCAAACCGTGAGTCACTTTGGATAAAAGCGTCTTTGGATGCATTTCTAGGCTCCGCCTCAATCTGACACGCAGCTGTTATATACGACTTATACGGCTTCTCTGGATTTCGATCGTTGGCAGCGTAAATGATCTCGGTGATGCCGGCGGTGAGTCCGCTCTGTTCTGTGCAGCTGTCAGTCACATGGCCCCGTGAACCACACGGTAATAAACTATTGAAGTCTTTTTCACTGTTCATTAAAACTGTTTGTGTAAATACCGTCATTTCTGAGGAAATCATTTTGTATTGGCTGGTAATCATTCTGCAACCAGCCACAGGGGGGCGCTCGCCACGGTTTAGCTTCACTCTGGAATACTGGAAAGTTACTGAGAATGCTGGGAAGTGGAGCTGTAACACAAACTGAGAACCTCACAAGAACTTCAATCAAACATTTGTTTATATTAATCATAGTAACAACTTACATTTTAAATTCATCACTGCTTGCTCCTTAGCAACAAAACTTTCCAGGGACACGGGGGTTGGTTTATTTTACATTTTCACACGGGGAACATAATATTGTCACTGACGCCTCCATAGCAACTGAACTTTCTTCTAGCAACCAGATCAGAAGATCAGCTTGAGATAATCCCAAGAACACAGGACTTTGTATTGCTATTGACATCATTGATTTCTCCCTAGCAACCAGATTGTTTACCCCAGCAACCAATTAAAAAAATCTATATCTCAGCTCAGGAGAATCATTGATGAATGGGGTAAAGTTTATTTCAATCCTCGTCACAATGGGCACATTTTTAAAAATACTTTAAACAGCAAATTTACAAGCAAATATCAAAGATTCTCTGCAAACTTGACCCATCTATTTTTTTTTTGGTCATCCAGTTTTTAATAAGGTTTGAAACTTAGATTTTTTAAATGAATAATTAGTTTTTTTTCTCCTATTTTATTTTGCTAGGTTCATTGCGGTGCATTTCATTAGTTTAATTTAGAAATGTATATATGTTCTAATTAATGCCCTGTATTTAGGAAAAAACAAGATTTTTTCATCATTGTTTACTCAGTCTTTTATTTATTTATTCTATTGAATGCGTCGTTTGTGTTTTCGACAGCAGCAGTGCTTTTGATGAAAGATAAAGTTCTGATTCAGTTCTGCTCTCAATAATTGAGTAAATGTGAGGAATGAGGAGCGATGTGTTTCATGAAGGGAGCGAGGATGCAGCGCAGGCTGGAGGCTGGGTTCTTCAGGAGGTAATTGTTGGTGACAGACTCGAGCTGTTATCTTCAGTGCCAGAAACCCAAACTCCTGAAACTTCTGCATGCTCCCTGCTCCAGCAGCTCTCTTCCTCCACACCGGAGACTCCTGAACATCTGCCTGTGGAAGTCAGGATTGAAATCTGGGTCACAGACTCTTCACGGTCAGAAAGTACAAATCACCAAAACCTGAGAAACCTGCCTCATGATTGAGTCGAAACGAGGTTGGCTCGAGAGGAGAGATGTGCTGAGATTGGAGCGAGCTGGAGGTTAACATTGAGAGCATCACAAAGGTTCTTGTCGTCCAGTCGTTAACATGCTTTTATTGATCGACTGATTGATTGATGGAGGGTAACTGTTGGAAGTTCTGGGTTCTCCTCTGGGTAACACATGAGCTGGGTAGATGGCGCTCTGTTGAAGGAGGTCAGGAAACACATCTGGAAGGGTTCCGCTGAAGCAAGTGAAGAGAGGACAGTGGAGGTGATGAGGGAGACAGCTGAGGGTGACTGTGGCCGAGGGGAGACAGACCTCAGGACTGAAATCCTGAGAGGATCCTCTTTGTTGATGGCGTCCTCACACAGCCTCGAATAAATAAATACACACTCGATGTCGTACGAAAAACCACCGTCTGAGGAGCCAGAAAGAGATTCACTGATTAATCAAATATTTATAGTTTTATTTTACAAATATCATTTAATTTTATTTCAAAATGTGGAAATGTTATGTGGCGGCCCGGTGGTGCAGTGTGTAGCAGGTTGAGGCTCTCCGTAGACACTTCTGGGAGGAGCTGGAATGTTATTCCGCTGCGTGTGTGGGTTTCTTTTCCAGAAAGACGAATGAATGAAATTGTACGCTTTATTGAATTTCAGATTCCTGATTCTTTTATTAATCAACAGAATGTTTAATTCTGTTGAAAAAAATAGTATTTTCTAATAAAGTCTTTACATTTTTCATTAAAAATATTTAATATTTATTGATCTACATTTTTACGTGTATTCATATTTATTACTCTAGATTATATTATTCTTAATTTCTTGTTGTTTGTTGTTAAATACACTCCAGAATGGAATAATCGTCAGAAGAACCATCTCTCGTTTCTCACAGAGGAGAGTTTAGAGATGTAAAGCGCTTTGAAAGATCTGTTATAGCAGCTGCCGCAGAAAGATACGATTGTGAGGCTGCACCTCGCGAACCCGAGAGCAGGGTTCAAAGCTCACAGGAGCATCTTCTCTCCTTTCCAGGAGCTCCTTCTAGGAATGCTCCTCATGAACTGAACTAAACCCAGAGATCTCCGCTTCTCCATCTACTCGTGGCACTGGTGTTTTGGAAGAGCAGCAGAGAATAGTGTGAGCACCTGAACCGACGTGTTCTGCTTGTGATGCTACAGGACGACAAACAAAGCCTCATCAGCGGTTGCCAGATCCTCACTTTCATAGCTAGACGTACTCAGATCTCTAGACAATCATAGACATTATTTTGTACAATAGTAGTTGTTTTTCAACATCTCGGAGTGCTTGTTGTCCTTTCTGAGCGGCTGATGGGATTCTCAGATCCCTGGTCAGGTTAATGGCTTGCTCAGTGTCCCGGAGCCACGGGCACACGCTGGCGCTCACATCGCATCAGTGTTTAGCATCATGTTTCATCAGGAGCGAGGAGCCGTGACACTCAGAGACAGGTCAGACGCACTCCAGCTCCACGGAGGCGCTTATATAAGACTGACACACCGGAGAGATCCCCCCGAAGCGCTCTGAAAGCCAGAGGAACATCTCTGAAAAGACAAATACCGAAGCGATGTTAATCGATATCATCTGTAGCTTTTTAATCGCTTTTACTGCAAATGCAACCCATACTATTTTATTTGTTTATTTCACAATATTTTAGTTTAGTTTGCAGTTTTAAAGAAGTTATTTACTAAAATAGTTTTATTTATTTTCATTATTTTTAACATTTATATATTTTTAATAATTATATTTTTTCTAGGTAATTTTGTTTTTGTATTGTATATCTTTTCTACCTATCCTCTTATATTTATATATCATTGTTTGTCTGGATAAGAAGATATTTGAGAAGTGAAGAATTATTTAAATACATTTCAGCACCAGAAAACAAAAATTCAACTCAAGATTTAAAAATGTTGAATTAACAGCCTCTAAACGCTTTCTACAGCTTCCAGGTTTCGGAGCGTTCTTCTTTACGAAACATCTCCAGTTCAGTCCGATGGTTTGATGGTTTCCAGTATGAACAGCTCGCTTTGAATCACACCACAGATGATATTCAGGTCTGGGGACGGAGATGTTCATTCCAGACGTTCTCCTCGTTCCTCTGCAGTAGATTTGGATCCGTGTTTAGATCCAGGCCTGGTGCAGCTTCAGCTCTGATTCCTGAATGTTGTTCTCCAGAATCTCCCGATGTTGAGTGGAATCCAGCTGGTCTGTGGGTTGTCTGTTTGCCTCTGATTTTTTTGCTCTGCCACTTTGGGCCTTAACTGGAACTGTGCTCATCTGTGGTTTTGAAGCTCCCTTACAATTGTTTTTGATTTGTTGCCTTTTTATTTCTCATTTATCTACAATGTATTTTATGCATTTCGCCTCGCAGACCATGTTAATTATTGCGGAGGGCTCTAATGAAGGCTCGGTACCTGTTTCTGCGGGAAATGAGCTGTTAGCGCTCTGCTCAGATGCTCACGTGAGCGCTGACCTCTCCTCCGCTGGTTCACTGGCTCTTCTCAACAGAAGATGACATTATTACGCTCCGAGCTCGGTCTCCCTCACCACAGACTCGGGCTTCACTGCGTCCAGTCACCTCCATTAGTAAACGTGAATGCTCTCCATCTGAGGATCAGGACGTGTGGTGCTCTGATCTCTCGAGCATCTTTATTCCTTTAGAGTATGCTCCTACACCGAGCTCCAGCACCAGATGCAGGTCACAGGTGCTTCGTTTCGGGTGTTTTGATTTTCAGGTTTCTGATGCGTGTTTCTATTCAGCGTCAGGTTTCACATCACGTCTCTCTCTCTCTCTCTCTCTCTCTCTCTCTCTCTCTCGTTTACTTATTCAGAGAGAATTCCACCACCCGAGGCGTTTTATTAATGGCCACTCTGAAATGGATGTGTGCAATTTCATCCCTGTTCTTCTCACGACGGCTAATCTGTTTCTGGAGAAAGACGGACGCGTTGCTCGATAGCTCTGGTGCCGCCGGCGCTCTGTTGTTTCTGGAGGTGGATATCGGCGTCTGGGAAAATGTCGTCAGTTTGAAGCTTTGATGGAATGTAGACATGAGAAGGTTTTCTGAGGAGCCTGAGCTCTTGATGTTTGATCAAATAGAACTTTCTAATCATTGGTGCGACTCTAATTGATTATTGAAGGCGTTACCTGGCTCTCAGGTACGCTGGCCTCTGATTGGCCCACCAGAGACTCCTGAATATTGATGAGCCCTAGAGCAACTCTATATATTGAGCTAATGCCCCCCCCCCCCATCTTCACAAGTAAGAGAAATACAAACACTCCTTCTCTCTTGCTTTCCTCATGATTTTGACTTCTTTCTTTCCTTTCTTCTCTCCTTGAGTTCCCTTTCAGTCGGTCCCGGATTAGACCGACTGAATGGGAGCGAATCACCGTGAGAGCGACTGACGAACATATCAACGGGCAAATTATTTGCAGGCATAGGTGATTGATTAGCAATCAGCCAAGTATAAAGCCGGGCGTGCCTACGCTACCAGTATGCAATTTTCCTTCGGAGCTGACTGAGTGAGACTCTCTCTCCTGAACTTTGACGCTCTTTTTCGCTTGAAAGATCAGTAGGTTGCTTACCTCTTGGCACATTTGGTGTAGACCTCTGCTAGCCCAGAATAGCACGCCACCAACGCCGGCACCTCAAAGATCTTCTCAGGCAAGCCTGTCCAGTGTTTCAGCCGTTTTCTCAGTATCCTGTCCGTTTTTCACGACACAATGAGCAAAACGTGCATTACTCCTAACTGCGGTGGATTTATCTCGTCGAAAGACGGTCATGAGCGCTGTGTGGAGTGTTTGGGCTTCAAACACGCCTGCGCAGCGTTTGTGGGGTGAGAGTGTGTGCACTGCAATGCTCTGCCGGGCCGCACGCTGAGATACAGACGGTCTTTCTTCGAGGAAGAGGACTCCGGAGCTTCGGCTCTTGGTGCTCCTACGACTCGGGGCGAGCCGGCTGTGTTTTCACCGGATGTTTTGGGTCGAACGGTGTCAGGTGATTCCTCGCACCATCCCCAAATGCCGAGCGTGCTCCTTGTCTGGTCCGCGAATGAGTCGGAGAGCGCTTCGGCGTTACCCGGCCCCTCGTGTGATCCTGATGACGATCTGCTATCCATCGCAGCATCGGAAGGGGCGCGATCTTCGAGTTCTTCCAGCTCAGCGCTGCCACCCTCCGGGGTCTCGGCCGAGCCGGAGCTCGATGCTCACGCGGTGCTCTCCAGAGCCGCGGTCGCAATTGGGCTTGAGGTGCCTGCGCCCTCTAGCTCAGCGCCGTCGCGGCTGGATGACTGGTTCCTGGGTAAGCGCCGGGGCTCCGTCCCCCGCGCTCCTGCGGTCCCTTTCTTCCCGGAGGTGCACGAGGAGCTTACAAAATTCTGGCAGGCTCCCCTGTCTGCCAGGGCTTCTAGCTCCTCCCCCTTCACCGCTCTGGATGGTGCAGCAGCTAGGGGATACTCCTCGATTCCCCAGGTGGAGCAGGCTGTCGCGGTGCACTTGTGCCCCGGCAGTGCTGCCGCTTGGCGATCTCGTCCGAGTGTGCCCTCCAAAGCCGGAAAAGTTTCGTCTGCCCTGATGGCGAAGGCTTATTCGGCTGCGGGTCAAGCTGCTGCATCGCTGCATGCCATGGCGACCTTACAGGTCTTTCAGGCCAAGGTCCTCCGTGACATGCACCAGGGTGGTGGCGACCAACAGTCCATAACGGACTTACGCTCAGCCACTGATTTTGCGCTTCGTGCCACGAAATCAGCAGCGCTGAACATCGGTCGCACGATGGCCACACTTGTGGTACAGGAGCGCCATCTTTGGTTGGAGCAGGCCTCTATGCTTCCCGATGACCGAAACCGGTTTCTGGATGCACCTGTCTCCCAAGATGGCCTCTTTGGCATTGCCGTGGATGATTTTGCGTCAAAGGTCTCCACGATCAGGAAACAGGCGGAGGGTCTGGGCGAGCTCATGGTCCCGCGTCGGAAGCGGCGGGCTTCTGTCGCTTCTGTGCCGGACCCCTCTCCGCCTGTGCTTCCTCCGAGGAAGACCACTGCACGACGAAAGTCGCAGTCAACCTCAGAGGGTTCTCGACGGCAGACGAGGGCTTCCACGAAGCAGCGCCCCTGAGGTTGGCGACTCGGGAGGAAATGAGCTCTTCTTTGGGTCTGGTCATCGACCCAGCTCCCCCAGGGGGGGGGGAGTCCACCACACACTCCTCGCTGCCGTCCTCCGGGCCGGCGGCACCTATTGTGTCAAAGATAGAACTCACTTCCTACCCGAGAATAGCGGTCTCGCATGCCCGACGGTCTGGGGTTCCTCTTTCTCGGTCTCCGACGAAGATCCCGACATGGGCCCGAGCCCCGCTGGCCATGGCAGAGAGCGCGGGGGCACACCACCCCTGCCCTCATCTGACCATCTCCCAGGGTCCTTCCCTGGTGATTCCGCCCACAAGTCCGCCTCCGGGCGGCCCCGCCATGGGGACCATCGGCACGTCCCGACCACGACCCCTGTCAGCTTACCTGGGAGCCTGGCGGAAGCTTCCCAGGGTCTCACAGTGGGTGGTCCGGACAATCCGGCAGGGCTACACGATTCAGTTCGTGTCCGCCCCCAGGTTTCGTGGTGTGCTTCACACTCCTGTTCCCCGAACAGGCGCCTCATTCCTGCGAGAGGAGATCGACGTCCTTTTAACAAAAGGTGCGGTCGAGCCGGTACCCCCAGCCGATATGGAACGAGGGTTTTACAGCCCATACTTCCTGGTCCCCAAGAAAGCAGGCGGGCTGCGACCAATCTTGGATTTGAGGCGTCTAAACCGGCACCTGGCCAAGTACCGGTTCAAGATGCTGACGGTCCGCTGCATTCTACCATGCATCCGTCCTGGAGATTGGTTCGCAACAATCGACCTGAAGGACGCGTACTTCCAGGTAGAAGTCGTTCCAAGGCACAGACCCTTTCTAAGGTTCTGTTTCCAGGGCCATGCTTACCAGTACAAGGTCCTACCCTTCGATCTTGCCCTATCCCCTCGCACCTTTACGAAGGTTGTCAGGGCCGCGCTAGCCCCGCTCCGCCAGGCAGGCATTCGGATCCTGGATTACCTCGACAACTGGCTTCTCATAGCCTCACACCAGGGCAAGGTGCTTTCGCACTTAAACCGTTTGGGTCTGAAGGTCAACTGGGAAAAGAGCCACCTCACCCCTGTGAGAGTCATCTCTTTTCTCGGGATGGAGCTGAACTCCGAGAGCATGCTGGTGCGATTATCGGTAGAACGCACCAGGGCCTTGCTGACCGCACTCTTCGCGGTGTCCTCTCGACCAGTGGTCAGACTGAAGTTATTTCAGAGGCTCCTGGGGCATATGGCAGCCGCAGCCCCAGTCATTCGACACGGGCTCCTGCGTATGCGACCACTGCAGCAATGGCTTCTCTCGCGAGTTCCGAGTTGGGCATGGCGTCAGGGAGCGCTACGTCTGCCCACGGCAGACATGCTCTCTTACCTGAAGGTCTGGAAGACGGAGTGCTTTCTGAGGTCTGGGGTGCCTCTTTCGAGCCACCCCAACCGTGTGGTGGTCACCACCGATGCCTCCAAGACCGGTTGGGGCGCCGTGTGCGGTTCCCACCGAGATTCCGGTGCCTGGACCGGAAGACGCTCTCGCTGGCACATAAACCGTCTCGAGCTAGTTGCAGTCATTCTAGCGCTACGGCGCTTCTGCCCGCTCCTCCGGGGGCGGCACGTGCTGGTCAGGACCGACAGCACTGCGGTAGTAGCGTACATCAACCGCCAGGGCGGTGTGCGCTCCCGTGCTCTGCACTACCTCGCCCAACGACTGCTCCTCTGGAGTCAGAGCAGATTTTTGTCGCTCAAAGCCTGTCACATCCCCGGGGAGTGCAACCGGATCGCGGATTCGCTGTCCAGGTTCCACCCCAGGGCGGGAGAATGGCGACTCCATCCTCGGGTTGTTCAGCAGATATGGGACATCTATGGCGAGGCCCAGGTAGACCTGTTTGCCTCCCGACTGAACACCCATTGCCGGCTCTTCTATTCCCTGTCCCTGGCTCCTCTCGGGACAGACGCGCTGGCACACTGCTGGCCCAGGAACAAACGCTTATATGCGTTTCTTCCAGTGAGCCTTCTGGCACAGATATTGTGCAAGGTCAGGGAGGACGAGCTAGAACTGCTCCTGATCGCCCCTTTTTGGCCGAACAGAGCTTGGTTCCCGGACCTTTCTGCGCTCGTGACAGCCCCCCCCTGGCCGATCCCTCTGAGTCCGGACCTCCTGACTCAGGGGGGGGGGGATACAGGCACCCGCGGCCAGACCTCTGGGCCCTACACGTATGGCATATCTGTCCGCGGTGGACCCCGAGCCTCTACCACCCTCCGTGGTGAGAACCTTAGACCACGCGCTAGCACCCTCCACTCGAGCATGCTACGCTGGTAAATGGGGTCGGTTCGTCGATTGGTGTTCCTCCCGTCAGGAAGACCCCAGGTCGTGCCCCATCAGAGTCGTGTTGACCTTTCTCCAGGAGAGGTTCGATCGGGGGCTGTCCCCTTCGTCCCTCAAGGTCTATGCCGCCGCTATTTCTGCCTTTCACCTTCGGGTCGAAGGGAAATCAGTGGGCAGCCACGAACTGACGGTGAGATTTCTCAAGGGAGCTAGGCGTCTTAGGCCCCCTAGGCCCCCCTCTATTCCCTCTTGGCACCTCTCCGTCGCCCTGTCTGGGCTGCGGAAGTCTCCTTTGGAGCCTTTGCACTCGGCGGAGCTGCGCGTCCTCTCACTGAAGACCGCACTCCTGCTCGCTTTGGCCTCAATTAAGACGGTAGGGAGATCTCCAGGCACTGTCCGCCGACGAATCCTGCCTGGAATTCGGCCCTGGTGATTCTCTGGTTACCATCAGACCCAGGCCCGGATTCATCCCCAAGGTCCCATCCGTCCCCTTCCGGGACCAGGTGGTGACCCTGCAAGCTCTGCCCTGGGAGGAGGCAGAACCAGCCCAGGGTTCGTTATGTCCTGTGCGAGCTCTCCGGATCTACTTGGACAGAACCCGGGAGCTTCGTCGCTCCCAGCAGCTCTTCATATGTTTCGGAGGCCAGCGTAAGGGTTCCGCTGTCTCCAAGCAAAGGCTTGCCCACTGGCTAGTGCGGCTATCCACCTAGCTTATGAGGCGTGTGAGGTTCCCTGCCCTCTCCCTCTGAGGGCCCACTCCACTCGCGGCATCGCTGCCTCGTGGGCGTTGGCTAGAGGGGCCTCACTCACCGACATTTGTAGAGCTGCGGGCTGGTCTACACCTAACACGTTCATCAGGTTCTACAACCTTGATGTAGGCTCTGTTCCCTCTGCGGTCCTGAGTGGTGGCAGTCACCCTTGGGGGACGGAGCAGGTGTAAGCTTGCAGTACTCTCCTCGTCATCAGGAGAAGTACACCTTTCTAAGAGCTCCCCCTTCGGGCGGCTCTCCCATCCTCCCCCCTTCGGCATCTGACTGAGCGGAGCAGTCAGCGCTGCCAGGTTCCGTGTGGTGGCTTTGCTCCGGCCTGGTCCCCGCAGAACTAGGGTACAGATCTGGGAGTCCCTCTCTTGGCGCTCCCTTTCTATGTTCTCTATACAGCTCCCCCTTCAGGTGGCTAGTATGAACCCGTTCCGTTACTCCCCTTGTTTTTGGTGCGTAACGATGACTTCCGTCTCTGCCGATTTTCTCTTGCAGAGCGATGACCCGCTGGTAGCCCTTCGGGCCTCGACGTGATCTCCGCCACTCCTCCCTGCGGGTCGAGGGGTGCCTCCTTCTGGTCGTCAGCATCAACCAAGTACAGCAGAAGCTCTCAGTGTTGGACGACTTCCCGTCAATGAGTATTCCGGGCAGGGGCAGAAGGAGTTCCCATTCAGGTACTAACGGCCTCTTACTAACCCTCTCTTGGGTTTAGTGCCGACCTGTCTGGATGGACTTCGGGCATGGCCCTTTACAGAGGCTCCCATTCAGTGGGTCTAATCCCGACTAACGTCTCCGGGACCGACTGAAAGGGAACATCTAGGTTACTTGCGTAACCCCACGTTCCCTGAATAGGGAACGGAGACGTTACCCTTCGCCATGCCCTCGAAGTCATGGATCTGAGGTAAGCTGGGAGGTAAATAGGTCCAGCTCCTCTGAAAATTCCATACTGGTAGCGTAGGCACGCCCGGCTTTATACCCGGCTGATTGCTAATCAATCACCTACGCCTGCAAATAATTTGCCCGTTGATATGTTCGTCAGTCGCTCTCACGGTGATTCGCTCCCATTCAGTCGGTCTAATCCCGACTAACGTCTCTGTTCCCTATTCAGGGAACATGGGGTTACGCAAGTAACCTAGACGTTCCTTCTGTCGATTATTCTTTCCTTGCTTCCTTTCTCCATTGTTTCCATCCTGTACTTGCTCCTTTCCTTCCTGGGCTTCTTCTTCCCTTCTTTCCTGTTTTCCATACTGGTTTCCTTTCTCCCTGTGTTCCTTTTTATGTAATTTCCACACTTCCTTTCCTTCTGGTTTCTTTTTTCTTTTATTCTAACCTTCATTCTTTCCTTCATTGTTTCTTCTTTTTCACCACATTTCCTTGTTTTATAACTTCGGAATCACCAAGCTGCATTTCTTTCTTTCTGTCTGTCTTTCCTTGCTTTCTTCCTTCTTACTTTGTGTTCATCCCTCCTTTTTTCTCCATAGTTCCCACTATCCTGTGATGGACTGGTGACCTGTTCAGGGTGTACTCCTCCCTCTCGCCCCATGTGCGCTGGAGATGGGCACCGGCAGACCCCCGTGACCCCGAAAAGGGAATAACCGGGTTGGAAAATGAATCTTTTTTAGTTTTATTCTTAATATTATTATTATCATTGAGGTTTTCTTACCAGGCTTCCTCTCCTCCTGCCTTCTAGATTCCTTCCTTCCTTTATTTATGGTTTATTTTTTTACCAATCCCTTCTTCATTTCTTTCATAAATGTATATTTCACGGTTGTGTAACGTGTTAATTTTCTGTGTTCTTTCGAGACCTGACACTGTGTTATTATTCATTCTCTTGTGACAGACGGACATTGATTTATCCTTGAATCCTGAAAGATCTCATCCACAGCTCTGTTCAGAAGATAAATCACAGGTGAAGAGGATGCTGGGTAATAATTTGTGTTTTGTGCCAGGGAGTGGACTCAGACCCTCACGTGGCTTTGGCTCTGCCGTCTATTGACAAACCATCGAAAGAGAGGATGATGAAGAAGAAGAAGAGTTCGGTGGCGGAGGAGGATGAGGAGCTCTCCATCAGGATAGGTAGAGCTGGAGTTCATTCAGGCAAGAGTTTCTTCACTACCCCACGGTCTCTGAGATTAAACAAGGTCTGAAATGTGCTGGATTAGAAACGCTCCACTGATGGCTCTCTCCCCCCCCCCCCTCTCTCTCTCTCTCTCTGTTCGGTGGTTGGTTTTATCCTGTTTATCACCTTTTTGGGAATTTTCTACTTTACACTTTTAGCTTTAAAATGAGTAATTCCTGAGTTTCAGAACACTTTTAGACTTTAGTAAAAGTAAAAGTTTAAATTAATTTCAAAAGAGTCCTGCGTGTCAAAAACTTTCGAAAGAGTCAAGAGTCTTGATATTCACATGAGTTTTGAAAAAGTTCTTCATGTTTCAAAAGATTTTTAATGTAGCCTCGTATTTCAAGTTAAAGTTTAAAGCAGTCAAAGAGTGTTGGATTAGAAGAGTCATAAGTTTTGGAAAGAGTTTTGAGTTTTGAAAGAGTCTAGGGTTTCGAAAGTCAAAAATGGTTCTAAAGAGTTTGAATCGTTTCAGGATTAGAGAGTTTCGATGACGTTTCAAAGATTCTTTCGAAAGAGTCAGTGAGCCTTGACTTTGAATAGAGTTTTTAATGAACGGTCCGAAGCATCAAAACAACTTAATTTTTTAAAAAGTCTCAAATTTTGAAAGTGTAAAAGAGTCATAAGTGGCAAAAGTCAGAGACTCCCGGAAAGAATCAAGTGTTGAACTTTGCGCTAGTCGTACATTTTGAAAGCGCTTCTGAGGTTTAGTCGATTTCACAAAGACGCACCCGTCTCCAAAACATTTACTCTGTGTCGTTTAGCAATACGTTTATCTTCTACGGATACGGACTCCTTCATTCTCACAAGCAGCGATCGGTTTTCAAAGCCTTGAAGAGACTCGAGTCTCAGGAACCCGGAAGCTTTGCATATTTTCTTTTGTTTAGCTTTTCAAAACCAGGGGAACTCTCCCTGAACAAACGATTCGATTGCTCCAGACAGAGACTCATCCATCCGTCTGACTTGCATGACTCTGGACTGTTTCCATGCAACTCTTCCTGGGATCTGTTGGTTCACTTTATTTTTTATCATCGTGATCAGCGTCTGTCTGTAGAGAGCGACCGTTTTGTCATGAATTGAGCACAGAAGGATCATACTCTTATCTCAAGAGCTGCTTAATGCTGTGTTCATGGAAATAAAGTGATGTAAGCTCAGAGAAAAGAGATGATCAGCCGCTGTGTGAAGGAGATTTAGATCACGGATGAAAAAAGACAATCACGAGGAGCTTAATATTTGACAGCAAAGCTGCAGAAATATTACTGTGAATGTGAATCTTCTTTAGAAAGCTCACAACAACACCTTTTCATTTCTTTATTACTGCCATCCTCCAAAATCAAACGAATGTATTGCCTAAAGACTGCACTGTCCGAGCACTGCACAGACGTCCTGCATCCAAGCATTTGTTACATCATCCCCTGTATTCACTCCCTAGCTCTCTCCCACAATATCACCAGAATACTCCATCAGACAGGAACACCGTGACTGCTCTTCACTGAACACTTTAAGCCTAGAAGCATTTTACCTTGATTCTCTCTCTCTCTCTCTCTCTGTGTGTGTGTGTGTGTGTGTGTGTGTGTGCGCGCTGCAGAAAGAGCAAAGAGAGTGTTTTGTGACCCGGAGAAGTTTGTAGAGCAGCTGAATCTCGAGGCTGAAACGGCACGGGCTAAATAACAGAGTTAAACGAGTGTGAAACAGAGAGAGAGAGCGGGAGGGAGGGAGGGAGGGAGGGAGAGAGAGAGAGAGAGAGAGAGAGAGAGAGAGAGAATAATTGAAGCAGCATTGAAATAAGAAAGACTCCGAGCTGTTTTCGATGGTCTGAAGGAATGAAAACCTTTTCAGTTTTTGGAAAGTTGGAAGAGTCTTGAGTTCCAGAAGAGTCTTAGAATTTTGAAAGAGTTGTTCAAACGAGTCTAACGCTTCAGGAAGATCCTTGAGTTTCGGAAGAGGCCTGAGTTTGTCGATTTAAAAGAGACATGTCCTTAGTTTCGATAGACGTTTGAGATTTGGAAAGAGGCTCCAGGTTTCATTGGCCCCCAACTTTCAAAATGCTGCAGAGGTTTGAAAGAGTCTTTTGAATGAATCCTTTGAAAGAATTTTACTATTCAAATGAGTCTTGACTTCATTCAGATTCGTTCAGAGTCTGATAGAGTTAAAGAGTCTTGATCTTAGGAGGAGTCTTTAAAAAGAGGCTTGGGCTACAAAAGAGTCCTTTGGCAGTTCAATGAGTCTTTATTTTCAAAAGAGTCTGAAAGAGCCTTTCGATTGCGCTCTGATTTTAAATGAATCATAAAATATTAAAAATAAAGTTTCATTTTAAATACTGAATGGAAAACAATAATATAAGACGAATAAAAGCAAGCTGCCTGCTGGAGGAGTAGAGCACTGGATCCCACACTGGGTGCATAAAAGAAACGACAGCTTTAAGATAAAAATATAATTAGTACATGTATTTATCACGGAATCTGTGTGAGTGCGGTTAAAGTACGGCTTGGACGGTTTTGGCTGTTTTGCAGAAGTACCTCCTCAAGTTCTGGTGCTTCAGTTTGAGGTCAACAGCCTCATTTCATCTCAGTGATCAGTGATGTGTTGGTGAGAGAGAGTGGAGCCTCTCTGATCAAAGTAATATAAAACTGCAGAGATATGAAATAAAACGGCGCTATGCTAACCGCTGTGAATAAAGCCGAAGCCTCGGTGTCCCCGGCTCGAATCATGAACCTTCTCTGTGAAGCCCCACCGTATTCATAATGCTCCGAATCAGTTCACGAGCTCCGGCATATGCTCCGGAATACATGTGCTAATCCCGTGTCCGTCTGTCCTCGGATGATATTTCTCATCGCTAATCCTCCGGGATTGTTTCATACGCTTGACTCTTAGCATTGAACACTGGATGAAATCTGTTTTAATCTAAAGTTCTCTGAGTTTACGTAAATAAATACGATGGTCTTTAATAAACGTTCTGTAGTGTTTTTGATGAGTCCCTGTGAAAGAAGTGAAGCGTCGATGTACTGCAGAGATTTGCTAAAATAATTACAATACAAATGTACACACACCACCCCATCCTGACAGAAAAACTCCACACGGAAGGCATTCATCTTTCCCTTCCCCAGAGCATGATGATGCCACCACCATGCTTCACTCTAGGGACCGTGCTGGACGGGTGCTGAGCAGTGCCTGGTTTTCTCCTCATGTGCCGCTTAGATTTAAGGCCATAATGTTCTATCGGGCTCTCGACACTATTTCATCGTAGCAAGTCTGTGTTGTGTTCCGTACGGCTCTGTGTTTGTGAAACACGTAAGAATGTTCCTTTTCTTTCAGTGTGTTCTCGTCATTAATTCACATGTAATCGATGCCTGCAGGAATCTGACATTTTTGCTAAATGTTGATCAGGAGGCTTCATAGTTTTGGTGTTGAGCTGCTTCCTTCTGTGGTTTTTCTTTCCGGGGGTTTCACTTTTCCCTCTCCCGCCATCACGGAATGCTTTAGCATCAGCAGCATCCAGCAGATCAAGAGTTGTGGGTCTCAAGTGAAGATGTCTGTTTGCCACATTTACTCTAAACTGTTGATTTCTTGTGAGTAAAAGAGTTTTCCTAAAAGCAAAGCATGAATGGAATGAACAGATGAATTCTCAGAGCGGTTTGTGATTTGAAACAAGGCTTTAGAGATCGAAGTCCTGTCTCCTGGAGATCAAAGCGGTTAAGATCATCAAGGATTATCTGTCGATGTGCTTCTGATCGCTTTAATCAAACATTGCTTCATTTAGAGAAACCCTAGACCTAGTGAATATCTGATCATGGTCTCAGACAAGCTGCTCGTTTACAGTTGTAAAAGAAATGAAATTAAATGAAATAACAGGACGTCAGGATTTCTGTTCTGAGCACAAGCTTTTCGTTTCAGTGAAAAAAAAAATCAAACAATGAAAACTGTGTCATTCAAAATATAATTAAAGATTAAACAAATGAAGCAAACGATTCCTCAAGCAGCACGAGGAGAGTGTTTCCCTCAAAAATGAAACAAGCTGTTTGCAGCAAAATGCCCGACTCTTCATTCGAACAGATGCTTTTATCAAAAGTGAATCACAAATGAGTTTCTAATAGAAGAAAGCTGTTACAGGAACAGCACGGTGTAGATCACTGGAAATGAAATGGTTTCGAAAGGAACAAACCTCAGAGCCTTTCAGTCATTTCCCTTACCAACGGAAAAATACAGTGACCCCATGAAGCAAAGCTCACAGAGTTCAATTAACACAGCCATAGTCAAAGTTGTGGACCTAGAGAACACTGTTCCAGTGTTAAATGTACTCACTGTGAGAGTTACATAAAACTCTGCTCCAGTGTTAACCGTGTTAGAATCTGTCCCCAGAAGGAGCGATATATTTCTGGAGAGCGACCGAGAACTCAAATGAGGATCACTGAAGAGCTGGAACACTGGTCGTTCTGAAAGAAAGAGCGATCACGAACCACTGTCTGTTCTTTCTGTTGTGAGATGAAAACCAGTGAATCATTCACTGCGCATTTGAGAAAACGAAGCATTACTCTCAGTAGGAAAAGATCTGATATTGAGTGTTTGTGGTCCGTCGTGTTTTGTCTTGTGCTTGAGAAAGGATCTGATGTTCATCTGACTCTTTGTTGAAAAGCTGTTGTTATACGTGAGGTTCCCCGTGGTTTCTGAGATATGAAGCCTCTGAACGCACATCAGGACACAGCAGGGCTACCTCTCCCCAGCTCAGACATTCAGCAGAAAATCCGAGCACAAGAGTCATGTTCACCCCATACCGTTGTTTTGCTGAAGGATTCCAATAGACACTGATTCTGTTCAATGATGGCACAAGAACGGCCTAGTGGACCCGGTGATTGACTGGAGATCAAAAGGTCGCCGGGTCGATCCCCAGCTCCACTAGGAGTCGAAGGTGGGATGAGTGTTGAAACGCTCTCCCTCCTGAGACAACCATTACTGTGGTGACCTTGAGCAAGTCACAGTTACCACAGTGCCCCACTGCTCCCAGTGTGTGTTCACGGTGTGTGTATTCACTGCTGCGTGTAGAGAGCACAAATCCCCTGTACGGGTCACTCCATACTCTGTCCTAACGTCACTTCACTACAATGTCACGAATATCAAATGAAATTCTGTGTTTCAGTTTCACCGTCCAAACCTCCAGCTGTACACCAAACAGTGTTTGAGTTTCACTGTCCAAACCTCCAGCTCTACACTGAACAGTGTTTCAGTTTCACCGTCAGCTCTACACTGAACAGTGTTTCAGTTTCACCGTCCAAACCTCCAGCTCTACACTGAACAGTGTTTCAGTTTCACCGTCCAAACCTCCAGCTCTACACCGAACAGTGTTTCAGTTTCACCGTCCAAACCTCCAGCTCTACACTGAACAGTGTTTCAGTTTCTCCGTCCAAACCTCCGGCTCTACACTGAACAGTGTTTCAGTTTCTCCGTCCAAACCTCCAGCTCTACACTGAACAGTGTTTCAGTTTCACCGTCCAAACCTCCAACTCTACACTGAACAGTGTTTCAGTTTCTCCGTCCAAACCTCCAGCTCTACACTGTTTCAGTTTCTCTGTCCAAACCTCCAGCTCTACACTGAACAGTGTTTCAGTTTCTCCGTCCAAACCTCCAGCTCTACACTGAACAGTGTTTCAGTTTCACCGTCCAAACCTCCAGCTCTACACTGAACAGTGTTTCAGTTTCTCCGTCCAAACCTCCGCTCTACACTGAACAGTGTTTCAGTTTCACTGTCCAAACCTCCAGCTCTACACTGAACAGTGTTTCAGTTTCTCTGTCCAAACCTCCAGCTCTACACTAAACAGTGTTTCAGTTTCACTGTCCAAACCTCCTGCTCTACACTAAACAGTGTTTCAGTTTCTCCGTCCAAACCTCCAGCTCTACACTAAACTGTGTTTCAGTTTCTCCGTCCAAACCTCCAGCTCTACACTGAACAGTGTTTCAGTTTCTCCGTCCAAACCTCCAGCTCTACACTGAACAGTGTTTCAGTTTCACCGTCCAAACCTCCAGCTCTACACTAAACAGTGTTTCAGTTTCACTGTCCAAACCTCCAGCTCTACACTAAACAGTGTTTCAGTTTTACTGTCCAAAATTCCAGCTCTACACTGAACAGTGTTTCAGTTTCTCTGTCCAAACCTCCATCTCTACACTAAACAGTGTTTCAGTTTCTCTGTCCAAACCTCCAGCTCTACACTAAACAGTGTTTCAGTTTCTCCGTCCAAACTTCCAGCTCTATACTGAATGGTGTTTCAGTTTCTCCGTCCAAACCTCCAGCCATACACTGACCTGCTGTATTGCTGCAGTGCAGAGATAGTGTCTCATGAATATTAATGAGATGACATATTCTTGTCCAATAAGGTGAAGCGGGAGTGAGTTCGGGCAGCTGTTGATCAAGAATCAGGATGAATATACAGTAGAAATGTTTGAATGCAAGCATGATTATGCATGTGATGCAGAGCGCCTGTTGCTATGGCGACGGGTCGATTCGATCCATAGGGAACAGCCACGGCGATGACCTTTTGTAACAGAGGTGATTTTAATGAACGCCGCAGACTTTAATCATTCTGTCAGAATCAAGAAATGCTTTCTGCAATCTCTGATGAAATAAAAGAACGCAGTAATTATGATAATCATTTCGTGATAATTTCATTTCAAGTGTTTCATTTGTGTATGGAAATAAGGCTGGGAGAATTTTCTTATCAAAAAAGCAGTTACCCCCCCCCCCCTGCTGTGTCTCAGTTTATTTTACATTGTTTTGAATGATTTTATTTGTTCTTAGAGAAGTTCTGATTGAAATATTCCTCTCTTAGCTCGTCTTGTCTTTGTTTTAAACTTCTCTTACCTTGCCTTACATTATCTAATCATATCATCCCGCGTCTGGCCGTGAATTGTTTTTTTTATCTTGTCTTCTGTTCTTTTTTGTCGTACCGTATTGTTCTTTTTGCTCCAGAACCTTGATTTGCTTCTTGCGGAGCCACTTTCCTCTCGTTTCAGGGTCATTGTTAATGCTCTGACTGAGGGAACGTGGTTCTTCCTCACACTACATCCTCTCTTTAATCAGTCGCTCTGTCCCCTGTGTAGAAGAACACCCCCAGAGCATGATGCTTCTAGCCCCGTGCTTCACTGTAGCTCTGGTATTGATCTTCTTCTTCCTCCAATCACGGTGAACGGAGCTCTACAGACAGACCTGGACATGGGCTGACTTCAGCAGGCCCCAGATCTCATCACGGCATTGACCGGCTCCCCACGTGAGGTTCTGGGCTGGTTCTTCAGCATTCTCAGCATCACTGCTACCTCACGAGGAGAGATCTTCCAGTCTGATGGACATTGACAGCATCGTGAGCTTCTTCCATTTTCACCAGTCGCTCCTACAGTTTTTCTTTTCACCGAGCTGCTCTGCCGTCGCCCCGTGGCCCTGTCCAGCTTTGTGAAGGTCTACAGTTTTGTCTCTTGGGTCCTTTGGCGGCTCTGTGGTTTTGCTCCTGTTGTTACTCGGACGTCGGTGTTTTCATGATGCTAAACTAGAATCAAGAGCGGAGTTTAACAGCAGAAAAACAGCAGCAGGAATGAAAACATTTATTGATGATAAATCTGATCTGAAGCGTGTTCTCGTGTGAAACGCTCCTCACATAAACTGATCTGAGAAGCACTCTTTCCTCGATACTGAATCTTTTCTGTTGTAATAAAAGAGATTTGGGTTTCTGTGAGCCAGCTTTCATAACGGCTCCACACACAGTTATTCCCTGTGTTTCGATCCTCTCGTGATGGAATTAAGAGGTTCCTTTCCGCTTCAGCAGCTCGAGATCTTTAATCGTTAATCACAGAGTTAACTAAGCGAATTCTGATGGATTCGTCTGGCGCCAGGTCAAGCAGATGTAAATAAACATGAAGGACACAGACGGAGAGAGCGGCGTCAGGAGTTTACCGATGCTTTTTCAGGAAATATTAACGATACGCCAAAGCGTTTGGGTGAAGCCAGCTGTGTTTCTTCGTCTTGAATCCACAACCGAAACTATCCAAATGATCACAAAAGCTGACACGGAAGGGTTCGAACCATCCTCACCTCGACCGCGTCGTCTCGATGAATCAATGTTGTCATGTGAAGAGGAAACACACGAGTGAAACGAACGCTTTGGCGTATCGTTAATCCTTCCTGAAAAAGAAATGTTTGATGCTTTGGTGCATTCCAGATGCGCTCCGTTCCACAGCTTTTCTCTTGAAGTTTTTATTTTGTCTGTCATCTCTGACGACGTTTCACTCGATAATCATTTCCTTCCCGCCGCTGAGGGTCAGCCGTGTCCGCGGCTCATAATTGCTAGCTAAAGTGACGAGTAATTGGCGGTGTGCGTTTGTGGAGAGCGTTTAGTGGATGAAAGCTGTGGCGCAGGCGGCGGAAGAAAAGACTCGTGAGCTCTGCTCTTTCTGCTGCTGATTAGCTCAGTGTTCAGATTGATTTCTGCAGAATTACTCGGCTACAGTAATGAGCCGTGAGCTGGATTTATCGACGATATTGAGCTCAGGGTTGTGAGTTACCGTCTGTCCGACACAATTTGAGAGCGAGGCGCTGATTGGTTAATATTTTGTTTTGCTTCTTGTGTTTAATTCGATCAATTGATCGACTCTCGCGGGTTATTTCATCGTCCTGCAGCGGAGCATTCTGCTCTGATTATGTTCTGTATGAAAGGACCTGATTGAGACCAGCGTGATCTTTCGTTTGGTCTCATGCTTTCTGCAGATCCGCGCTGTCTGATTACATGAAATATTTATTCTAAATCATACATTATTTTCTCTTCTTATCGCTGATCAGTGTGTGTGTGTGCGTGCGTGTGTGTGTGTGTGTGTGTGCGTGCGTGCGTGTGTGTGTGTGTGTGTGTGCGTGTGTGTGTGTGTGTGTGTGCGTGTGTGTGTGTTGAAGCTATTTATGTAAATTAGTTGTTTTTAAAATTGATACCTTTAAAGGTAATCTGCATCTAAAGTTTTATTTTAATATGTTTGCAGATTTTTAATTACGAACACTTAATATAAAATAATGTAAATATCATTTTATTATTTAAATGGATAACATTTCAAAACATTTCTAATAAATTTAAATCAATGTTTAATAGCTTTAGTTGTTTTTATTTCTTTTCCTTTAGTCAGATTTTCTTTTGTTTCTTAACTTTATTTTAAATGAAAATCATTGTTGTTTTTTATGAATTATTCTGATGAATCATATTTTACTCTGAACAGAAATGATAAAGTTTGCTGCTGATGAAGGTTCCTTTGTGTCGGTGATGAAGATTTCATCTGTAGATAAACACAAACGGTTTGGTGAAGCAGAGATTTGGGGGCTGCGGGTTTGCGGCTCTTCTCCAGAGAGTCGTAATGAGGCGGGAGCTTGATTTATTGAGCGCATCGAGCGCGCCGCTGAGATTTATTCTCTGTCGAGTCTGATCCCAGATTTACAGCACATTGATTAATAGTTTATTTTCCACTTTGTTTAATTTGATCAGTGCATCGGCTTCCGCATGAAAGATGGAGCAAACACAGCCCCTGAAGGAGCTTCTCTCCGGCTGCGTTACGGCTCAGCGCTGAGCAACCGCCGCGTTTCGTTTTCATCACTTTCTGCCTGTTGTTCATACGCTGAAGCGATCGTGTAGCGTTCAAATAATCGTATCAATCTGTCCTCGATCGATTCATATCCCTGTAATAAAGTGATATTAAAAGCTTTTTAAAGAGTCACCAGACCCCTGAGACTCAGCAGGGAAAGGGGCGTGGTCAAGGGAAAGATTTCTATTAAAAGAAGAGCTGAGCGCGATGAGGAACAGCCGCAGTTCAACAGTCCACCAGCAGAGGGGCTGTTCTCATGGCATGAGGTTCTCCCACAAATGAGAAGGAAGGGGTTCAAAGAGTCCATGATGGCCGATCATCTCCTCAGCAGAACGTACAACACGCCGCAGTCTGTGCTCGTCCCTGCCCCTGACCCCGTCACCACGCGATGATAGAGGAGCTGAGGGTGGACGCTTCACGAGCTTTAGAGATCTGGACCATCAGCCTGGCTGGTACCTTGAGCTACTCTGCTGGGACTTCTTGATGGTGGATCTGATGGTCAGCTCCCACTTGAGGTCCTGGGAGATGGTGGTGCCCAGGAACCCTAAGGAGTCCACTGTGGAGATGGGGGGTATTTGTCTGGGTGAAGGGGAGTGATGGGGCTGGTAGAAAATGTTTCGGAGAGCAGCGTAGAAGTGGAAGATTACTCAGATGCCTTTCGACGTTAGTTATGTTTTAGTGATCATTGTTAACAGTGGGAGCAGAATCAAGCAACTGCAGATATTGTGGACTGTTCAGTGTTTTAGATGCTTTACTCTTTCTCTCACAGACAAGATCGAGAACGGCGAGGTCTATCAGCGTCGCAGAGCTCCAAACCCGGTGCTCTCCGAGGAACAGGAAGTGAATCTGAAGCCGCAGGAAGTGACAAACTCATCAGGAAGCAGCTGGAGACGGATCGTTCTGCTGATCCTGGCCATCACCATACACAACATTCCTGGTGAGGATTCAGGAAAGAAATCTGGGAAATCCACTTTAACAAACGTACAGATAATCTTTTTTTTAATTTTTACATAGAATTCTATATTTTCTTTATTGTGTTGTATGAGTAATATTTTTAAATACTCATATGTTTTAATAATCAATAAATATATTTATTTCAGCCTTAGGCTCTCTTAAAATTGATCAGAAGTTTTTTATTGTTAATTTGTAAACATTTCATTTTAATATTTTACTAATAATTTATTGGTTATTTTATGTAAAGTTTTTTAAGTTATTTTTATTACATTTTATTGAGATTGATTTAATGTTCTTTTGTTTCATAATTTTTTAATATAATTTAATCTTATTTACTTTTATTTTTTTCAAATTACCTCAGTTCATTTGTATTTTTGAGGTAGTGGAGTCCTCAATTAAAGGTATAATCTTTGTGAAACTCTGGTTATAATTATGTTTTATCTGCTTTAACTTACAATATGTCTTGGACAGTGAAACGGAAACACAGGTCACATGGTTAATGACATGCGTGAGACGAAAGATGCTACATTTTACCCTGAACTTTATGATTTAAAACCAGGTGTTTCGTTTTCATTCTCCAACCTTTAGTTGAAAAGTGTTCTCTCTTGTTTTAGGGGTTTGTTCTTCTTCTTTATTCCACGCCTCCACAGCCAGAAATGGGGCATTTGTATCGTATTTTCCAAGTCCAGCAATGAGGCAGCTATTCCTGGCCTGGATGTGAGGTGTGATCCTAAAGAGCCGTGATTATTAGTAATTCTTCATGAGAGCGAGTGACCTTTAGCAGCGACAGATGCATCGAGATTCAATCCTGCAGAGGAACACCAGCTGCATCTGTTTCCACTGAACAGGTGTCTCCCGCTCTGTTCTGTTCGGTGTGGAGCTGGAGGTTTGGACGGAGAAACTGAAACGCTGAATCTGGGCTTGTTTTAATGGATTACTAGTCATTGATCATTTCTTTTTAAAGTAATATTTTCTATTAAACCGTCTGTAAAATCCCTCCTTTCATCTCTGCGAGCCTTTATCTACACAGCGCTTGAGTTTCTCTCGCTCTCTGCATCTTCACGCGTTCAGCTAGCGTCAGAGTTCCTCGGGTTCTTCGGATGCGTTCGGGTTCATTTTGGTGCCTCTGGCTTCACCGGTGAATGTTGATCTCTGGGAGGAGCGCTTCTGTAGGAAATGCGTAACTTTATGAGAAACGAGAGCATTTCTCCGGGTTCATGGTGTTCTCTGATCCGTATCTCCGGCTGTCGCTCCGTCTCTGGGCTTGGTTTTATGACCCAGTGTCTCTCCGCCTGAACCACTCTCTGGATGATGTCAGACAACAGAAACTTTCCATAAGACCCTGATCAAAAGTTTACTCTTAATATTTTGTATTTTCCATTTTTACATCGATGATAGCCTGAAGTCTCTTGAGGTAGTTGTCAATGAGGTTATTTATCTTCTCTGTTGGTTCTTCTCGAGAGTCTTCACTTTGTTCTGGAGGAACTGATGACGAGTGGGCGTGGCCTTGTGTTTTGGATCGTTGTGGTGTTGGAATGTTCAGTAACGTCCAGTGAGCACCTTCTCGCTGATGAAGCACTTTTTCCTCCAGGATCCTTTGAGAACATGCTGCGTTCATCTTCCAGCGATTCTGACCACGCTTCCTGTGCCTTTGGAGCTCACGCATCCCCAGAACATCAGTGACCCACCTTAATGCTTCACCGTAGGGATGGTGCTCCATTCATCATAGGCCTCCAAATGTAGCGTTTATGGTGTGAATACTGGATTCTGATTGGCTGGCAGGTGTTTATTGGTTTCGTATAATTGCACAGGTAGCTCCGGTCCGGTTTGTTCACTGATGAGCTGCCGGCGACCATCCCATGGTAACCTCCTCACGGCTTTGATATTAAACATCATTGATTCTGCAAAAGCCTGGTTTGGGGAGCACAGCTTCTGGTCTCTCTCTAAAGCTGCTCTGAAAATATGAGGCTTTCCACGAGTTGCGTCTTGATTAACTTCTTGTTTTTATGTAATTAATCCTGCCGAGGTCGTGACATCATCTTGAGGGGTCAGCTGCCTCTAGTGGCCATTTGATTCCCAAAATAAAATCACACTTCATCTCGACCAAAGCCAGATTGAATCAATAATCATAATCAATATCTGAAGAAGGATCGTCTCTCGTCCAATCAGGAGCCGATCAGAAGCAGCTCTCAGGGTTTAATTGAGCCGTGTGATGCACCGTCACAGCACTGGCTTCCAGCACGCCTGCACCGGAGAAATAAGAGCGTGCTCCACCAAAAGAGGAAAGAGCACTTCAGCTTCAGGATCAGCTACACCTCTGAAAGCTCCTCCAGAGGCTCTATGACACCACTGTCACACAACGAGGTTGAAAGCGCTACAATCACTCAAATATGTGTCCCGCTCACCAATCAGGTGAAGCTCCTCCCCCAACTGCTAACCAATCAGAGTAAAAGCTCCTCCTCCGACCACTAACCAATCAGGATAGCTCCTCCCCCATCCATTAACCAACCAGGTGAAGAGCTTCTCCCTGAACCACTAACCAATCAGGGTAGGAGCTAGATCACTCGTAGACATTGCTTTGTGATTGAAAGGGTCTTTCGGTTCATGGGGGGGGGGGGGGGTGTCGTGAGCACAGGAGGGGGTGGGGGCCTGCAGTGCTAGTCTAGGTGGGTCCACAATTTATTCTAAGGAGGTAACATTGTAATATATGCTCTTGTAGCTCCTCCCATCTGTCGTTTAATGAAACAGTCGATAGATTTCACCTCAAGGATCAAAGACGCCGAATGAATCCGCAGACGCTCGTAATAAAGCTGCGCATGTTTCACAAGGTGATGGAAGGCCTGCTCTTTCTTTAATGAAACTCTGGCTCGTATGCAAATCAGCTTTAGAGTGTCACCGGAAGGACAAACACAGAAACACAACACGCACCTTACAACCGCAGAGAAATGTTGTAATGTTTTCCTTATCCCTCCCGCTCCACCGGCTACTGATGCGAGTCGAAGAAATTAAAAGAAGCTATTTGTTTATTTATTTATTAGGTTTTGAAAGAGGAAACATGTGAGCAGCCATCTTTAAAATCTAGAAACAAAAATCAAACAATATTTCAACTATTTTCACGAGAACTTCAGGGTCAAACTTCGTTTGTTAAGAAATCAGCAGAGCTTCTCTAGGAACCAGCCACTCCCAGAATTCTATTTGTGACATCACAAACTTGGGATCGAATACACGACTCTTTGACAGACACGGCAGGTTACACCGTTATATTTACTGTTCCAGGATCAGGGCGGCTCTTAACCATTAACTAAATAAGAACATTACAGACGACGGAGTGAAGTCCATCTTCCTCTCTTTCTGCTCACGCTCCATTGTAACAAAGAGCGAAAACAACACGGAATGAATGAAGCTCAGCCGCGCGTCAGAGACGTTATAAAAACAACTTCAGACTTCTCATCCAAACAGCAGCCAAACACTCAGACTGACTTGAAAAAAAAACTACAAAAACCACAAGCTCTGCTTGATCCGAGCTCGATTAGCATCTCAGAAGAGCTGGAAGCTTTTCACAGCATCCGAAGCTTTCTGAAGCACAGAGAGCGGCAGATCTTTCTCTCTTTATTCCATCATTCCTGAGTGTTTCCTATCTTTGATGTGACGGAGAGGAAGATGAAAGCTAGCGCTAATAAGAAAGAAGAGCGTCGCTCGTCTGCTGCTATTCTCACGCTCTCCAGAAACTAAAGAAACAGAGAAGGCTTTGTTGAGGAGGGAGATGGAGATCCGCATCTCAAGAACAGCAGACCTGGGGACCAGGACCAGGACCAGGAAGCACCTGGAGCAGTCGACTCAGACCAAAACCAGACTTTAAACCACTTCCGGCGCTTTCTTGTTTTACACTGATGCCACGACCGAACGAGGAGCGAGAAACAGAAAGAAGCAAGAAGAGAAAGAAGAGGAGGAAACTCAGAGACGGGGAATAGTTCCTGATGGTAGCGCTGAGTCTGGGTTGATCTCAGGTCAGTGAATCCTCCTCGAACCGGTTCTATGGCAGAACCGTGGAGGATTTCCCCGTCGAAAGAGCACCAAGGCAGAGGTTTATCGTGCTGATGGGATCTGCTCAGTATTCAATGCTGAATTAATTTCCTTGAGTTTAATTTCCTCTGAGATCAGAGCGAGTTTTTCTGATAGAGATCGGATTGAACGGAGGCATCGAAACTCTCTCTCCCTCTCTCTCTCTCTTTGAGAATGTGATTGGATGTCAGCTTATCTGATGCCTGAGCTGCTGTCGCACTGGAAACGCAGAAACAACAATCTCTGGATCTCACGAGGCTCGTGCTCCGGCGGGACTCGGGATTTCAGACGTATCCGCACGCGCAGATGACGGTCTTTCTGTGCATCGAAATCTATTTTTTCAAGTTGAAACTAAACCCATACGCTGTTAAAAGCTTTTAATCGTTCGCCAAACTAATGACCCAACGTCTCCAGAGCAGGGGGCAGCAGGAGGTTGCAGGAGGCTCTGGGTTTGAGCCGTTAGATGATGCTTTGCCTCTGTTCAGACTGGACGATGGGAGGCTTTAAGCAGAGAAATCTAAACCTTGGACGCTCCGTGTCTCGGTGGTGGAAGAGAAAAAGAGAAAGTTAAATAGAACACTAGAGGAATGGGAGAATTGGTCGTTAAAAAACGGCTAAAGAACTCTACCTAGAGATCTTTTCACCAGGGATACTAGTTACTATAACTATAATCTAATTACCATATTGATGGTTATAAGGCGTTTGATTACTACGTTTCTAAAACAGTAACTAAAAGCTCCGTAATGCGTCACGGCTCAGCACTGGTGATCATTAAAGGAGAGGTTTATGCTCCTGCTGGGAGTATCTTATCTATCATTGATCCTCGTAAAGATACCCAACGTTTGATTAGCGCTGTAGATGTCTGGAAAATAATGAAAGATATCTTCACAGTTCCTGGCGGGTGGACTTCTCTTGCCGTCCCAAACCGGAAAGCCGAGTCTCTCATAACCTTTAAAAAGCAACTGAAAACCTCAGAGAGAACTTAACTAATAATCAAAAGAAAACTCTGAAGCACTGAACTTCGTTTCTGTATCAGCTCAAACGTCTTCTACGAGCACGTCTCATGATCTATCCCACCTCGTCACAAACTCCTTATGTTTACTCCTGAACTGTGAGTCGCTTTGGATAAAAGCTTCTGCTAAATGCATCGATGAAGATGTTTGGACCCGGAGATCTTTCCGAGGGAGCTCATCTTAGAGGGAGAAACCTCATTTTAGGGGCAAATTTTGACATTTTTTGTGTTTTTTTCTACTCCTAACAGGTTCACACAGCACTTCCTGTTTCTGCCCAAGGTCGTGTTCTCAATGGAATTCTTAAGATTTTATTTTAAAATGTTAAAGGGGCCAAAAACCAAACTTTTCTGACATCCCCAGTATCTTTTAGTGTAGTTTCCTCGTCAAAAATATGTCTCGAGGTTTAATCAGAATCTTTCATAAATGTTTGTGTAATCCATACACTAAAGAAAAAGATGGACGACGTGACTCCGCCTACTGCCATTGGGCTCAAATGAAGCCTTTACACAGCTGGAGAGGAGGCTGCACATGCTCACACACGACTTCCTGTTAAGCACGGAACCGTTGTGGTTTCAGAGCTCTGCCTCGAGTCTGGCTCCGCCCCTCTTACACGCAGCTGTTATATATAACTTATTTCATAATTTTAAAGAAGAATTTGAGAGCGAGTTCATCATTGGCAGCAAAAATGATGTTTGTCACGACGTGAAGCCAGCGATAGTCTGCTCTGTTCTGTGCAGCTGTCACTCATAGCTGTCAATCACATGGCCCCGCCTAGTTTATTAGGGAAAAATTAAACCATAGTGAACCACATGACAATAAACTTGAGCCAAGAAAAAAAACTACAGAAGTTTGTTCACTGTATGGATAACTTCCAAAAATCATTAAAGCTGTTTGTGTAAATGCCGTACTTTCGGAGGAAATAATTTTCTCATTGACTTTTATCGAGTTGTAATCATTCTGCAGCCAGCACCATGGGGGCGCTCTTTGCAGTTTGGCTTCACTCCACCGCCATGTGAAACACACCAATCCCGTATTCCTTTTGTGTGAGCTGAAAACGTCTCTTTGTTCCTCGCACCACCCATAGTTCCAAGCACCGCCCACTGGCCAATCAGATTAATCGCTGGTGCAGCTCGTCTCTATGAAGATCGGGTGCGCTGCCTGAGCCGGAAGAACCATCGGGGAAAGTGTGTCGATTGTAGTGTAATAGTCGCTAGGGTTCGACGATGTCCTTAATGAAACACTTGTATGGACGATCCAGAGAGCACTGCTGCGCAGCAATATTAGCGGTGATGCTAACCAACCCAGCCTTGCACAGAACACCTGAAATTTGTTAATGATGTTAACAAAACACCATCAGAAACAATAAACACATTCCCGGTTTCACACCCCCACAATATTTGCATGAATTAGATCCAAACTTTGTTCATGAACTTTATCTCAGGCAAACAGCACGAGAGCGCGTTAGCATTGAACTGCGTGAAGCGTGTTGTTTTTTTCTCCTCAATTACGGGGGATTCATTATCTTGTGAAGTGAAGAGACTTACATAGAACTTTTTTTTTATCAAAAAATACAAAGTGATTCAAAGACTATTATTATTACATTTATAAAGTTCCTAGCGGTGCAGAGGCTCAAATATTTATTATAAATGCTTTAAAAATCCCATAATGTTTAAAGAAAGAACAGGAATAAGAGCCTAAAACATTTTATTCCCCGTTTCCTGCTCAGTTATTTCCCTCGTTTACTCGTGTTCTTGTTAGAGTGCTATGCAAAAGTTTGTGCACCTCCGTAAATGTCCATGATGTCCCTGTATAAGTCATAGGGCTCTGGATGAGAAATCTCTGGTAAAAATGTCACACAGGAGACAGACACAGAGATTGAGTGGAATAAAGTTTATATGATTTATGGTAAAACTCTTGTTACTTGCTTCCGTCAGAGTTGCTTTCAGTTGCACACGATGGCCTGTAATAGCTTCATGAAGTAATTATTCACAGAGGATCTGTCGAAGGATTGTTGTTGTGCGGCGTCTGAAGTGTGTTTTGTGTTGCAGAGGGTTTGGCCGTCGGAGTGGGGTTCGGAGCCATTGGGAAAACTCCTTCAGCCACGTTCGAGAGCGCCAGGTAAGAGCTGCTCAAGTCGCTCGGCTGCAGAGACTCGGCTTCTGCTTCAGTTCCTTGACAAATACATGAAATAACAGACGAATGAAGAGAGAAATGGATAAACTTCACGTTGATTGGAATCAGGGTCTTGACAGAACACTGGTGCTGAATGTTGTGCTGTTGCGTCCTCCTGGCTTTAATTTTATTTGTGCAGCTCTTAAAAGCTTGAGATTAGATTCTAAAGCCCCGCAGGAACCCTGTGTGATGAGGTCCTATCGATCGCGGCCTGAACGGAGTCTGTTCCTCTCTAAAAGATAACGAGTGCTGATTTTATAAAGCTTTCTTACTGCCTTTGGTTCATAAATCTGATGCGTTTTTTATAGATTGCTTTTTAAACCAAGAGTGGGGGGGGGAGCTCTGCAGAATATCAATGTTTATGCTTTAAAATACATTGCATTCACTCTGGAATTACTCTGGAGTTGGACAGTGAAACTGGAACACCTGGATGTCTCCAGATAACCCCAGAGTAATCAATGATACGAGACATAAAACATAAAAGTCGATGGCCGCTACAATAAAAGCTCTTTTGAGACAAATAAATCCAGAATATCTGAAATGCAGCTCAAGGCTCTTGATCCATGTGCAGCGACGTCTGCATCACTCTGATGCTGGCTCCTGGATTGATTTCGGTGCAGGGTAAATGCTTTTAGCTGGGTTTAAAGAGTGCGGCTCAGTCTGGAGCGTGTTGAACTGCAGGGGGAGCTGTTTTAGTGCTTCCACTCGCAAATATTTCTTTGTGTCTAGAGCCAAAAGAAATGTCACAGAGGGACAAAAACAACAAAAAAAAAACAGGTTCAATGGTTATTAAAACTTATCCAAGACCTGGACGCAGTGTTTATTGTTTCTGAGGTAATTATGGTTCTGTTAGTACTTTTACAGAAAAACATTTATCAAAAGGCGCAAAAACAAAGTTGCTTTTGAGAAAAATCACATCTTTTACGATGTTCTCTGCTTCCCCGAGGCCTTGCTCTATGTTCATACTCTCGTCGTAGTGTCTGAGACGTTTCGTGGTGACTTCTTAGATGATATTCTTGAGGTATATCTGAGAAGGTATTTTTAATCTTGGAGAAAATCACAGTGAGAGTGTGTTTTTTTGAGTCGCTCCGCTTAGTTCCAGGAGAGTTAGAGCATCTCGCACCTCTGCAGAGCTGTGGGGCTCCAGGAGCTGCGTCTCCTCCTGAAGGTGTCTGAGCTGCAGGACTGTGTTACACTGACACCGTGTGGAGCAAACAAGTGAGAAACTCTCAGAGGAGCAATCTAAA
This sequence comes from Danionella cerebrum, assembly GCA_007224835.1. NCBI lineage: Eukaryota > Metazoa > Chordata > Actinopteri > Cypriniformes > Danionidae > Danionella > Danionella cerebrum. The sequence goes on from SRMA01026989.1 coordinate 140,029, forward strand.
GCTCTACACGAGAACCCCCCCCCCACCAACACTATTGCTATCCGTGAGTCAAATTACATTAAATGCTTTAAATATTTATTTGTTAATACTTCAAACATTTAATTTGTGCTTAAAATCATTCAATATTATTTAGTAATTTGGCAAATGATCTGCCTCCTTTTGTTTAACTGCCACATTTGCCAATCACAGTGTTTTGGATAAAGAAGGAATGACACGATCCACCTATTGTTTAATTTCGATTCCAAATATAATGCGTAGGTCTCAAAAAAGTTATTATTTTTGGTTTTAAATGAACGTTACGCGACTTATGACTGCGAGATGTGAGAAATTGCAGCTTAATTTTACAGACCCATCAGTGGCATCTAGTGGTGAAAAGAAGGGAAACCCCTTGGAAGTACAAGACTTGTGAAACGGCTTGTGCTTTTTGCAAAAAAAGCATGACACAAAAAGTGCTTGGAACAGAGTATACGGTTTAGGAAAGGATCACCAGTTTTCTATTTAACGCACATTGTTTTTACTTTGTACCTGATTTATTGGGTGGGGGGGGTGGTGTGCATTTTTCTTTTGTCTGAACAGTTTACATTTTGGTTATAAAACTCAAAAAATGTTACATTAAAAAAGACTAAATGCAATACTTTGATTATTGTGGGAAAAAAAATCTGTGCTGCTGGGGGGGGGGGCAGAGGGGTGGGACAGAGGGGTGCGGAGGACAGTTCAGCTCTCCCAAATGAAGCAGAGAAAAATATTTAATATATTTTTTCAATATTCAATAATTGGATCATAATTTGATCAAACGGTTATGAAAATAGGAAATAAAAACGACGCTGTGGAGCTGAACTGGTTTCATCTTTGGGGGAAGGGAAATCTGTTGATTGTCGATCACAAAGCAAACACAGCGATGGAGAGAAAGAGACACAGTTTATAAAAAAGAAAAGAAGATGAGGAGAAACGGGTAAAAGATATAACTGGTGTAACGTTAACTCTCTGCTTATGTACCTCGTCAAAAAACACTCGCATTAAAAGCCATATACAGACCATCAGAGAAATTCTAATTAAATATATTTATGAACCAATAAGTTTCCCCAGTGTTGCTTACGGTGGTGTGTTCTGATCAATATTCCGAAAGGATGTATCATCCCTCCACCAATTTAATTTCCATTATAACCATTAAATCCATTATGTTTCAGATTTTCCTGTAAACCACTGCTTATTGGTGTAATACTTAAAATAAATAGAATTAAATATGAATTGTATAGATCTGCATCGGAGCGTAACGATTTGTTTACTAACAGCCCTTAAAACTAGTGTTTCAGTTTCATTGTCTGACTACAATGCATAACATACATTCACTGGCCAGTTTATTAGGTACGCCTGGTTACAGATCTCTCCTCGGAGGTGGATGAGATGGTGGATGCAGACGCCTCGTGGTTTATCCGTCCCCTGCTCTGTCGTTCACTCTCGTTCTCAGCGTTATCCCTCGTGCCGTTTCTAGGTTCTCCAGGCTCTCCCTCTTTCTGATGCTAACGCAGAGTTGCTGATTAGCATGATGTGTGGCGAAGGGGTTGTTCCTAATGCAGTGGCCACTGAGCGAGTGTCTGCACACAGACGCACACAACAGAAGCAGGTATTGTTGCGCTGCTCCAGCAGATGTTCTCAGCCTGGGAAAAGCTGAGTCCTGCCAGGAAAGCGCTGAACAAGAGTGTGTCTGTGTGCCAGACGCCGTCGCTGAGGGAAGGAGCCGGAGCGCACCTGGAGTCCCTCTCAGATTTAAGCCTGGAGTCCAGATGTGGACTTTCTGGTTCCATCCACCCCTCAGAAGAGATGAGAGTTTAGCATCAGAAACTATTCCCAGCTGCTCACTCCAGCAACCGTACGGTGATGCCAGATTTATCCGAGGGAAATGTTTCTGCAGTCGTTATATCGTATAGCCATTCAGGTCTAATGGAAACCTACTCGTCCCCCTACTCTCAGACGAATGCTACGGGTGGAATTAATTACTCGTCACATCTCTCCGTGCTCCGATTGTTTGGAGCTGTGAAGATGGGAGTCAGGGCGTAGCACATCTCCCTCAGAGCTCCAGAGCGCTGAGCCAGCTCCTCGTGAGGAAGAACTTGAGTTCTTGAGTCAGTCCTCACTGACCTCACAGAAGAGTTTCTCATGAACTCCTCTCGAGGAGAACCTTCCCAGACGCGCTGGGTGCTGCAGAGACGTCTATTCTACAGCTGGAGACAGGAGAGCAGTTTCAACTCAGGAATCTGATTATAAAAATAAAACTGAAGTGTCTTTGTGTTTGCTGGACTTCTGCCTCAGTGTGGAGTCCCTCAACCTCTCTCTCTCTCTCTCTCTCTCTCGCTCTCTCTCTCTCTCTCTCTCTCTCTCTCTCTCTCTCTCTCTCGCGCACACTCTCATTTGAAACAAAAGTGTGTTTGTTTGCAGGGAAAGCCGCTCGTCTGTTTCTTTCCCAGCGCTCTTCCCTTCTCCACACATTCCCCAGGACACACTCATCCCTCGCTCGGTGGCTGCTCCAAACCAGATGCTCACTGAGACATTCTCAAAGACAAACATAGACTCCACTCTGAGCAGATTCACAGACGCCGGTTTCCCCCTCCGCATTTATTTAACTTTGTAAATGCAAATTTAAAACGTGTATATAATACTTCATTAATTTGCATAGTTTGAGCTTCAAAAGCTTGTGTTTTTCTCATAATTAGTTTTTCCCCTAAAAAACTAGGCGGGGCCATGTGATTGACAGCTGCACTCATCACGAAAGATCATTTACGCTGCCAATGTTCAAATCCAGAGCAGTCGTGCTCAAATTCTCGATAAGTCGTCTATCAGATCTGTGTGTCACGTCGTCTATATTTTGTACAGTCTATGGTTCAAACTCCTGGAGAAGTGAGTCGAATTCTACAGAAAAACATGTTTATTGTGTAGCGGCAGGCGTTTCCTCCGGCTTCACAGCGAACGTGCCGTTTGAGCGAGGTTACGACAACGTTTTCTCTCCGCGGAGCTGTTTCCCAGCGCGTTGGGGAAGCCGTGGGTACGGTGGGGTCAGAGGTCAGCGATCGCTGCAGATGGTTTTGAGGATTTCCTCTGGTTCAGTCCGGGTCCCCAGTTCCTCCACACACACAGATGCCCTTTGAGGGCCGAGCTGGGGGTGAGGGGGGAACCAAAGGCCCTTTGTGCCCAGAGAGAGAGAGAGGAGCTGTGCGGTCAGACACTGCAGCCACTGTCTCCGGCTCAATGGAGGCTTCTTCAAGCGCCCACAAGAACGCCGGAATGCTGCCTTTTATGCTGCTTTTTTTCGTTTGGTTTGTTTTAAAGCAGACATTCCCCGAGAGAGAGCTTCAGCGCCGCAGTCACATGCAAACCTAGCGTCCGCTGCTCGTGTTTCCGTGGAGATGCGATGAGCTGAAAGATTCCTAATCTTTGAGAACGATGGGAAATAACGAGAGAAATGATTCCACCCTTTCTCCTTTTTTACTTTCTCTTTACTCGCAGAGGCACATTTTCAAATAAATATACTTTATTTCCCTACACTCACCGGCCACTTTATTAGGTACACCTGTCAAACTGCTTGCTAAAGCAAATTCTAATCGGCCAATCAGCACAATGCGTTCAGGCATGTGGAGCAGGTGAAGACGATCTGCTGCAGTTCCAACTGAGCATCAGAACAGCCTGCTATTTCAGAAACTGCTGCTCTACTGGGATTTCTTTGGTTCTATTGTCTTTGTTTTATTTATTGCTGCTGTGGGTCATGAGCCCGATGTGGATTTTTGTGGTTTAACAAAACAAAGAAATAACGTTAAGAATATAAAACAATCATCTGAGCAGATGCAGAGCTTTTCTTTCCGTCCTTTCGCTCATATTACTGCGTCTCTCCCCGCCGCGCTGCGTTTTCGAAGCTTTCGTCAAACTTTATTCTACTCTCTCTCTTTACAGTAGTGCACACGCGAACGGAGAGCAAGTGTTTATTTAAATATACATTAAAAACAAACATATGGAAATCACTTTTTTAGTTTATATACATGTACTCTCTCTCTCTCTCTCTCTCTCTACACATTGTTAATGTAATAAATGATAATAAAACAGAATAAAACACAAGCAAAATACGTAATATGTTCATAAATGTGAAACCTTACCTTGAGAGTGAAGTGATGTGTCGGAGGAGGTGGAGCGGATGCAGAAAACATTACGGCACCACGTATGAAACGTAACTTTCTCGAGATATTTCACGAATTACGAACAGAAACACGGTTTCAAGCGCGAGTGGAGACAGATGGAGAGATGCTTCTGAGAACACGTCACAGGGTTTCTCTAAGTTGCGCTACAGAACAACACTTTCCACGTTATAAACGTTATTTCTTTTACGACACCTTCACTCTACATTTGTGATAGTACATTATTGGTAATCTATACGTAATGTTGCGCTCGATTTAAAACTGATTTAAAGTGTTTTGAAGCGTATCAGACCCTTTAGCACACTTTCTTCAAAGGGAGGAAGGAGCGCCAGGACGAGGAAGCGCAGCACGACGTGAGACAAATAAATGGAAATAGAGAAGAACTGTTTGTGTTTGTTCTTATCTCGAATTTTTCTTCGTATATCGAAGCAAAAAATTTCCCACGAGACGTTTCGTATCTCGAACATTTCGTAACTCGAAGCATTCGTATCTCGAGGCACCACTGTATATTCGTTTATATTTACGTCATGTATATTTACATGTTTATACATTTATTATATACATAACGACCATTTAAAATATCTAAACAAACTCATAAACACTTTAAATTCCAAATATATACAATATGAATGCATGCTGGCACACAGGTCAAGTACAAGAAATAGAAATTCAGGGGGAATAATTACAATCTGGCGTAATGTTTATAATTATAAGTGAATAATTACAATCTCTTGAACACCAAATGATCTGTACAAACCCATGGACAACTCTTGATTATCCCATCAGATCGTGTATTACTGCTATCTGCACAACCCCCACCATTGACCTGAATGTACATAGCATAGTTTTACTCTATAGTTTTTATTGTTTATTGTTTATTGTAGTTTTTCTTTTTTTTCCTCTCTTTTTTAAAATATATTTTATTCTGTTTCTTTTTATTGTTTACTTATGCATGCTTCACTTTATTATTTATTATTTATTACGTGTTCTTTGTTTTGCACCATTGCCCAAAAAAATTCTAGTCCTTGAATCTGATTCTGATTCTGATTCTGATTCTGATTGTGATTCTGATTCTGATTCTGATTCTGATTGTGATTCTGATTCTGATTCTGAATGCACCTCACTACTGCCTCACGGACCTTAAGCTGGTCTGCAGCAGCTCTGTGTTTGGACCCAGCAGGTTACTGGGATTCTGTAAAGGTTTTGCTGGGGCTTTAGCAGTTGATGTCAACAATGAACATTTTAACAACTTTTTAGATAAAGCCAAGGTAATCAAATAAAAAATAAATGGCAAGAAAACCATCAGCTAAACCAAACGAATGGCAAGAAGTACTTTATTCATCATTGATTAGCATCAGCACGACAAGCTTTATAAAAAAGAATTCAGATATTTTAAGAATTCACAAAAAATATGTTTATTTGGCGTAACTCGTGTAATTAAATGTTTTCTCTTGACGGCTAATGTTTGTACACAGACTTTGATGCTGGTTAGTAAAAGTTCAGATTAGTAAAAGTTCAGCCAACTTTCCTAGGCTGAGATATGGTTGCTAGGGTAAACGGTTTGGTTGCTAGGGAGTTCAACAGTGATGACACAAGGAACGTTATTGCTATGATTCGTTTCTCTGTGACGTTTCTTCCTGAAGAGATTTTCGTTGCTTTTTCTCTTTGTTTTCATTGGCTGACGTAAGTCCCTTCTAGAGCCCCGGGTTCAACCAGTGGCCGGTTTGTTCTTACTTGATAAGTATTTCCCAGCATTCTTTGTGATTTCCCAGAACTCCTTTAGTGGTACCAGTCTGAAAAGATATAGCAACCCCAGGCTGACCCGTTCGGATGGCTTGGCAAAGTTTGGTGACTGTAGCAAGCAGCAAACATTTTTGGGTAAATTTCCTCGGTTAAGATGATTTGAATTTGTCTGATGTTGATTTCCTAAAGGATCTAGAATTAAAGAAAGTTTATCCCGTGAATTAAAATGGCTTCTACTCAAACTTTTACAGCGGCAAGCTGCCTTGACAGTTTTAAACGATGGTGTTATATAAATATTTATTCCTTATTTTCTGTGTAATATTTGCCTGTTGTTGTAGCTTTGCCACATGTGAGCCTCGTCTCGTCTCAGGAGCAGGACTGTTTTCTCCTCGTTCTGACCCAGAGCTCACTGTTCTCGAGGAATCCTGAACTCACACAAGGCTTTCCGTGACTCACGGTCATCAATCTGAGTTTCCCGGAGGGGGAAAGCCTAAGGGAATGCCAGCGCTAGCGTCATCCAGCAGCAGAGGAGAGAGATTTACTGGGCGATATGAGCTCTTCTGGAGACTCAGCAGTGTGCTGCATCCACCTGGCGTTTACCAGAGGAGAACAGGAACATCCTGGTGTTTTTTAACATCTCATCTGCAGCAAGAGTCTCCTCTTGTCTGCTCACTCGGTTCTTGATGGTGGACTTTGGGGCAGTTGCTATCTGTCGTGTCTTTGTTTAGTGGTTGAGGTTTACCTCAGAAGCTCCGGGTGACTGCAGACTCTCCTGCTCCTCACGAGGCTTTTGTGCAGCCCAAAGTTTGTTGTTAAATTCAGTTTTTAATGTTATGTTTGTTTGTCTTGATCCTTTTGAGCACGCGGCTCTTTGTTCCTATTGGCCGTGTGCTTCAACATCCAGTTTCTAACATTTCGTTTGCTTTTGTTCATTTTCTTGTTCACAGGAACCAGGTTTTCTCCTCCTTAAGCTTTAAATTAATCTTTAGTTTTTAACAGAGGGACAAAATCTGTCTATGATGACTTGTTTTAAATATTTATTTCAAAATGTAAATGTTGGGGGGATGTGGGTGGGGTGATCCTTTAACTATTATTCTATTAACTACCACATTATTTTAAAGCAAGTGCATTAAGATTCAAATATAGCACACGCTTTCAAACACTTTTGACCACAAAACATCGTAGATTTTAAATAGCTGTGAATTTAAAAGTTGAATATGTTTTTATTGTAAAGCTGCAAGTGTGCAATAAAAAACAACATTTGTGCATCTATTAAAACATTTAGCAAATACACCAAGTGTAAAATATTCTTTATTGCTCTTTTCATCTGCTCAAGTCAAGTCCTCTTTACACACACGCACACACACACACACACACACACACACACACACACACACACACACACACACAAAAACAAGTCAGAAAATAAACGTGTGTTTGCTGTGATCGTTTCCTACATCATGACGTTCAAGGAGTCTTTACCACCATTTTAACTTTGAAAACATTTTCACAGATTTGTTTGGTTGGAAAAAGCAGAAATAAATGTTCTGAGGCTCGAAACACAGAACGGTGGAGGAAATCTGTGGGAGACTGGGAACGAGAAAAACAACACTTTTATTGTTTAAAGTGTCAGGAGCGGAGCTGTGCTCCACGACGATATGCGACGAGTGTCTAAAACCATTAGTTTTAGGATTTTAAGACTGACACCAATCAGCTACGTAACCGTAACCAGATGGAACGCATCCGCTTAGCATCATCAGAGATGAGGAAACTTTTACGATTAAAAACTTTATACGAAAAGGCAGTTTGTGACCCCTACAATCTCTAAGATTTAAAGTCTGAGAATTGATTCCACGATGATGTGTGTGTGTGTGTGTGTACAGAAATCTGGCGATTGGCATCGGCATTCAGAATTTCCCAGAAGGCCTTGCAGTGAGTCTGCCATTGCGAGGATCTGGAGTCTCCACATGGAGGTCCTTCTGGTGAGTCCTGAAGAATTCCATTTAATATTTGAACAATCTTCAAGTTTCAAAGTGATTTAAATATTAACGAAGCGTTTGGAAAAATATGGTATAACTGCAGTAATTACTCTCTTATGACAAGAATCAAATTAGATTAGTGAAGAACGTCGACAGGGATCCGACAGGGAAAGAAAGATTCAGGAGGTTCATCCAGGTCTCAAATCACAAGCTTGTTCAGAAGAACCCACCCCGAGCTCTCCCCATCAGCTGCTCATGAGAACAAACTCAAGATGTTTGTGTTTTAGAAGAGGAAAAGTGAGCTTGTTCTTCTACCTGCTGAACAGTAGGTCTCTTCCTGTTTGATTCTCACCGTCAAGCATGGGGGTGGAACTGTGATGGCGTAGACACAATGATCTGACTCGTCTACCACGGCATCCTGCAGCAACATGCGCCCTATGCGGCTTGCAGTCTTTGCAACCAGCATTATTTCTTCAGAAGGAAAAGACCACAAACACCTCGAGGCCTGTGGAAGGTTCAATCCTGATGCAAAGACACATCCTCACCCGAACCCAAACGAGGTAGTTTTAGATGAGATGGAGCGCAGGAGAGGTACCACTAAGTGTTCAGGCAGTGCTCAGAAAACACAGAAAAAGATCATTTAAATGAATCCAACCGAGAGAAAGTGCTGCAAAGGATGGAGAATCGTTTTCTTGAAGCTTTATATGAGAAGATTTATCCAAATGATGCTCTCTGTGTGTTTCATGAAAAGCTTTAACGTTTACTCTTTCTCACTGGGTTTTTTTTTGTGAACATTTGAACATTGGAACTTGCTAAATGCACATTGAGGTAAAATGAAAATATAAAAGTAAAAGTAAGGATGAAGATGTGTTTACACGTGTGAAATGGTCTCTCCGGTGCTGTCAGGATGGGGCAGCTCAGCGGGATGGTGGAGCCGGTTTCAGGGCTCCTGGGGGCCGCGGCGGTGCTCTTTGCCGAGCCTCTGTTGCCGTTCGCCCTCGCTTTTGCTGCCGGAGCCATGGTTTATGTGGTGGTGGATGACATCATCCCTGAAGCTCAGCTCAGGTGAGAGGCTCACTGGAGGAGAATTCCGTAGATAATCCTGAAGTGATCCAACACACAACAAGCTTTAGGTGATCGTATAGGCAACCCTCGGGTACAGACACCACCCGTCAAAACACTAGCATCGAGCCTCAAGACCTCACTACACTTAAGAGACATCCGTGAGGTTGAAGGTGTGTTTATACACGAGGGTATTCTTCATAAGGGTACGGGACACAGGAGAAGTTCACTGGACAAATAAAGAAATAGATGCTTTGTTCAGTCTTTAAGACCTCGTTTCTGTCCGCATCGAGGATTGTCGTCAGGAGGATGTTGCTGGCTGCTTAGCAACCGAGAGATACACACTAACCACCGATTTGTTTGATTATTTTCTGCATTTCTGTATGTCCGGCAGTGGGAACGGCAAACTGGCCTCGTGGACGTCCATCCTTGGCTTTGTTGTGATGATGTCACTAGATGTGGGATTAGGCTGAGTCCTCTGATTGGTTAAAAACCTGACTTTCGCCTGTGAAAAGCTGACCACAGCATCGTTCACGCGTCAGCGTCTGGAGGTTCATTAATCGATGGGGAATGTTCTATCAATTCTGAGTGATTTGGATTTGTTTTATGGATGTGAAGGAGTTTGGGGAAATGGTTTTTGGATAAAAATACTTGAAGAGTCAGGTTTGTGTTTATGTGCCTTCGGAGCATCATCGCTTCCTTCTTTAAATCTAAACACCATGTTCTCAATATTGCTTCTGACCTAAAAACCAGGCATGACTCAGTAGGTATGTAGGTGATTAATTTGAGCAGATTTACTAAAAGAAGATGTCGATTTGCTGAAACTGTTGTTATAAACTGCCACAGTTACTGTGGATAATATCCTGAAAATGATTAAAATGATTGTTTACATTGTTATACACATGGTTTTGTATTGGGTTTAATGAACTGGTGAAAAGAGTAATAAAGTGATTTGTTTGATTTGTTTATTTGCTGTTGTGCTTTGGATTGTATCCACATTTTACTCTCGGTCAATTATATGCTTTTTAACAAGTTCGGGTTTCATCTCGCACGACTCAGTTATTGGACACTGAAGCTCTTAAAAGTTTGGGGACATAGCGTAAGAGACGCCAGTGACAACCCTTAGAAGACTGAGGAGGAAATGCACTGAATCCATCGATTCACAGGCTCCGGATCTTTTAAATAAAGGGACAGGGACAATATTTTGGCAAAAAAACAACCCTCAGCTATTTCAGAGTAGCCAGAGAAACAACAGTGGCTATTCTCTGACCATCAAAAGTGCAGTTTAATGGTTTTGGAGTAAATAAATGCTGACTTGGGTGAAGCATCTGTTTAAACGTGAGCCCAAAATGAACAAGCGCTCACCAGACTTCCTCACCCTGACCCAGATCAGGAAGAAAGAGGCCTTTATGTTTCATTTTCACATAAACCTGCTTTGCTGATGGAGCCTGTGAAGGAATGTGTTGCTGTTAAAGGGATAGTTGTGATTTAATATTTACTCTGATATTGAATTATATTTATCTGTGAAACATGTAAATCACTAAATAAATGATCGTAAATGTAACAGAGGGCTGGAGAGAAACATATTAAACACAATCAGCGTTTGACAAAAACTATTATGGAAGATAAAATACAAAACAGAGATCTTTTACAAATAATTACTGCAGTTGTAGTTCTTCACTGATCTAAGATATAATGTATTCTTTATGAAAAAGAGACCGAGTATTCCCCTTTGATCAGTACCTAAGGTATTAAATGTTTTAAATATCTTTGTTCTAGAACAATAAAAAAAAATATAAAATCTAATTACTGTTGTTGATAGCTCTAAAGATATTAAAGCTTCAAAAGGTTTCAAAGCCGTTTAAAAGGTTGGACGAACATCTATTTGTCCGTTATTTCGTAAGTTCGCAGTTAGACTACACCTCCCATGATGCACCGGGTTGGCTCAGCGCGCACGCGCGCCTCTGGAATGAAGGGCGCACTTGTTGAGTTTTGGGAACTTTCAGACTCCGCTCAAGTTCTGCTCGCGGAGGCGCGGAGACACTTTTTCATCACATAAAGCTGGATTTACGAGCATTTATCGCTGGCAACAGTCTCTCAGCGCTTCACAAAGATCTTGTGTAGAGCTTGTGTTCTGGGTTTTATAAGTTCCAAAAGCAACGGTGGAGGTAAAGAGTTGGGATCACGCGCCTGGGAAGCGGAGCCTTATCAGAGCGGAGGATTGTTTTGATGCTGCGAGGATTTCACCGATGGAGCGCTCAGAAGAAGAGAGGGGTCAGGAGAGCAGCTCTTCATGAAGGTAATGCCTTTGTTGTTATTGCTCTTGCAGGGAGTGTGTTTGGAGCTTTATCTCAAGCTCAGATGTTTGTGATTGAGGAGGAGAGCTCACGCAGCGGTGCTGGGAATGTTTGCTGATGATGAGCTCATGCCCTGCACCTGCACCTGCTCGGACTCTCTAATGGACCTGTAACCAATCACTGCATTGCATTCATGGAGATGTGTGATTCAGCACGGGCTGAGTTCGTGTTTCCGCTTGTTGAGGAGAGGAGGGTTTGATTGACAGCTCAGATTGTGCCCTTGATGCTCTTGATTTGTGTAGATTTCTGTTTATTTTCACTCATTCCTGTTTGGTTTTCAGCCCAGTTTAAAGTGGTGCTCTTTTAAGACTTGTCTTGTGTATTGTAGGGAATATGTTCATTCTTTATATTAATATTATGTCTATATTCATTGGAAAAAGGCTTGTTCTTCCCTCTTTAATCTAATCAAATCCAGGCTTTATGAGGACAGCATGTTTTGGTCTAAAATGTGAGATTTTCACTATTAAAACTGGGGTCAGTGGTGTGCAGCTTTACAAACACTCTCTCAGTGTTGACTGTAACACCACGAGAGCTGAATGTACACCTCACATGGTTGTAACACTGAGCAGGTGTTGATTTAACTCTGTGATATTTGCTGCACATTGTTTTAAAAAAATAAATCCACTGTTCTGTAAACAACAATTTGAAGGTTTTTGATAATCAATATATAACATTTATTGAAAACTCTAGTGCAAACCGAAAAATGTAAAAGTTTAAGTTAAATAGAATTAAAATGAAAGAACCTTTTCACCAGCATTTTTCAGAACAAGAGCTTTCCTGTAAATTGTCCAAAATAAATATTGAATTTTATTTAAATTATTCAAATTTTTAGATGTCATTTATAACAGTGAGCGGTTGTTCCCATCAGTGCAGATGCTCTCAGTATTTGACATATCTCTATCTCAACTTTGGAAAATCATAGAGACACAGCGGTTGGTTTCTGGTACTTGTGAGATTAGCAGCATTTAAAAAAAAAGCGTTAAATAGCATTTGAAAGCTTGTGTGCATCTTGATATTTTTGTGTACTGGGGAAACATTGCTACATATTTGTATAGGATCATCAATACTAAATGTTGATTACTTTGTAATATTATTATAGAAAAATATTGTATTAAAGTTGCCTAATGAAGACAATAACACAAATGTCATAGATGCAGCTTAATATTGTTGTTATATAAATATTTGGCACTATTTAGGAGCTTTTAACTGCTTATATTTGTTGAAATATTTAATTTTCTTCTGTGTGTGGAATTGAAACGAGTCGATGTCTGAATTTGGAAACGTTTCAATCTGTAAAGATGAGCAAACACAGCAGTTTCAAGTTCAGGTTTGTTTGATAACGAAGGAAACCCAGGTGATCTGGTCTGAGCCTCCTTCATGTGTGATGTGAAGGAGTTCATGGATCCCAGGCCTCCTCAGCCTCCTGCGGTCAGTTCTGCTGATTTCACCAGGAAAGTACCAAACATACCACTTCCTTTCAGAGAACCACGGCCCCTGGAAACCCTTTCACATAATGGAGAGTGAAACGGGTCTCTCCTGGCCTCTGCTGGTCTCTCTCAGGGGTGCAGGAGGCTTCTGCAGTCGTCTCCTCTTGGCGCTTGCTCTGGCAGAGGTTTCTTTGCCTTGTAATGAGAAATGTAAATCCCATAACATTGGGATTCAAAAACATAATAATTATTATTATAATAATAATAATAAATAATAATTAATAATAATTAATAGTAACAATACCTTTGATTTCTGACACTTTCAGAGCATTATTCATTCGCTCCACACACAGTCACACACACGGGTGATGGTAAGTACCGTAGTAGCCCACAGCTTCCCTGGGGCAGTCTGACAGAACCTGGCTGCCATTTCGCGCCTCCTGCCCACCACCAAACACACCCCAACAAGTCACACTCATCCATACAGGACAATGCAGGTGAAGCATGGAACCGCCAACCTTACGGCTATAGGAGGACCAACCCCACCCCTAAGCCACTCGCTGCCCTGAGTTTGCTCGATTTTATGCTGTACATCACTTCCGTGTGATTTTATCACGTTTGTAATCTGTATTTGAGCTTAAGTCAGGGTCAGTACCAGAGAGGACAGTGGAAACGGACCAGACCCCAGCGTGTGGCCCCCGAGGCTCAAAGGAATGCGATCTCAATACTTTAGGATGCCCCTTGTGGCCACACATGGTTACTGGACGGGATGAGTTTAGTCATCCCCAGCTTCAGGCAGGATTTCTTTATTTTTGCTGAACTAGTGACTGATGTCCTCCTCAAACTGCTTGATATCAATAAAAACAAACTTGTCTAATACCCGAAAGACTCCACAGATAATTCTGGTGGGAGGGGGGTGGGCAGGGGGCGCACTAGCATCTCTAGAGCTGCACCACTTCCTGTCTGTCTGTATGCAGACTCCACACCCTCCTGGATGAGATTAATGTCATCAGCGTCGTCTGTGAGCTTGAGAACTTTATAAAAGACAAATCATCACCATCATCGCCATCGCCATCGCCATCGTCATCACCATCATCACTCTTTATCATGTGCTTTCTAACCCTCTGAATAACACAAGAATAATACTTTTTTCCTAACTTTTGCACCGTGTTCATAAGACCAGAAGGTGGCAGCAGAGCTCAACAAGAGAAGATAAAGCGTGGAATCTGAGTGAAAGAGATTTAGAGAAAGAATTCAGAGAAGTCATGTAGAATTATTTCATCAATCGAGTTTCTCTGCAGAGCCAAACAACTGTATCCATTCCTCTAGCGTAAATAATTAAAAACAAACCCAATATAATAAATAAAAACCACTAGAGCGGCCCGAGCAAACACGAGCGCCACTAATATTTCTTTACATTACTTTCTTATCATCTGGGAACAGTGAAAAAAATCTTTTTATCTATATTTATAAAAACATTAAGATTCACAATAGTTCTGAAAGTTTTAAAGAGCTTTTTTTGGTTAATTAAATTGTATGTTTGCATTTGTAGAATCATTTGTGATGTTTTCTGTGCTTT
>SRMA01026989.1:156871-168090 GCA_007224835.1 Danionella cerebrum
GCTCGCTCGCTCGCTCTTCTGTTTCCAGAGTAGGTTCTGCTGATGAGTAGTTTTTCAGCTGTACACAGAATGTTTCTGGGTTGTGCTCCTGTGCAGCTAGCCGCATCCATCTCAGCTTCCGAACACATGCTGTGTGCAGCGTTCCAGAACTTTGTGGAAAATGTAAACAATGTGGGGGTTGGGCTGGGACTCCGGATCACACAGAGAGTGCAGTGGGAAGTGATACAAAGCCTGATTAAATGGACAGGGACACCAATCGAAATACTGCTGGAATTCAACGAAATAAACCATTTCTGAAACCATTCAGTCGACGGCTGAAACCCGGATTTGTTTAACTTCTGACTAGTTTCATGAAGCGTACATTACACTTGTAGCATATGGATATCATACGATCGGGAGTTTAAGAGAGTGTTAAAGAGCATCCTTAAACACACACGACCTGCTTCTCCTCGAGCTGAATCTCTGCAGCCGGTGAACGCTGGATGTTTACGAATACGAAGCCGCTTTATGAGAGAGTGCTCCGGCCAAGCGTCACGTGATCTCGTTTACTGAACAATATGATGCTGCTGCTGCTGCTGCTGGAATCAACATGACCTTCATTATTTATTATTGACATTGGCAGAAGTCTCGGCATTCTTCTGCAGGTTACTGAGGCCACACAAACAGTAATCGTGCGGGTTTTATAGCGTTCATAAATGAAGGAGGGAGGCTTTCTGTTTGGTTAACCCTTACATGTCTCTGGTTTGTTTTAAAACATAAAACAATAGTAACTATAAAGCGAAGAGTGGTGCAAGCTGATTTTTAACAGAACAGAACAAACAGAACTTATTTTATCTTCTCTAAATGTGGGGCATATTTAACGTTGTTTTAACCTGTTGATATTGGATTAAAATGAAATGAAAACTTTTTTTTGAATGTAGAAAATGGCATGTCACTTTAAAATTTGCTTTTTTTAAATTTATTTTCTCTTACACAAATAGAGGTGGTGATTGACGGAATACCAATAATAATCGGCGGAATACCAGTTTGGTCGGCGAATTACGGTGAAGCGTAGCTGCCAATCACACACACCTCTTTATTCACTGATTTATGTCTAAAAAACAACATTATCGTAAAAACGACATAACTTTCTCATCCAGTAAAATGGCATTATTATCATGTAATCACATATAACCGTTTTGTAAAACGTCATAATCATGTTATAAAAACAACACAATTTTCTCATAAAAATGATCACATTTTCTTGTAGAAATTATATTATCATCTTGTAAAAACAAAATAATTGAGTAAAATGACATAATTTCTCGTAAAACATAATTATCTCAGAAAAACGTCAAGCAATAATAAAATTTATGAAATGAAAAGTTTTGTTTGGATGAACATAAAATCGGTTGTATTAGCAGTCATGGCGTCCCTTTTGACCACAGTAAGCCACACTACATAGATTTTCCATCCGCTTATTGAATCGAAGTTAAATTAAAACATTTCGACTTCTTAAAGCAGTTTGACATTTGAAAAGATTTGTTTACGAGGTTTTTAATGTTGAGAAAGAAACTAATGTTGATTTTACAAGAGAGTTGTGTGATTGAAGCAGCATTATTCAGTGAGTGTGACCGTAGAGAATACGAGATGTTCGATGGACAAGGAAACGAGAGCTGATGTTCGATGGGTGACGCATTAAATACTAATTATTGTCAAATCCTTCGTTTAGAACTAGGGAGGTGTTGAAAGCCTATCCAGGTCTTGATTAATGTGATTTCGATGCTCTGATCCATTTTGTTTTTGGCGTGTGATGAAATAAATAAACTCCCCCTGTGTCCCTCGCGTCCGGATGCTGAAATAATCAGATTTCCCATCATTGTTGTCTTTTTCTGTCTGGGAACGGTCTTGAGTTGCAGGTTTTGCTTTGGAATGTCTAAGTGTCTCTTTAGTCTGGATCAGGGTCAGGCTTTTTCTTTTACCCACGATGCTCGGTTTGAACCAATTAGCATGAATAATTCAGATCTGTCCTCTTAGCATCTCACAAAGAAGCGACCGTGAAAAAGAGCCTTAAATTTGATTGGTCATGCTGATAGGCTTCAGGCTGAAATCCCACTGTCCTCGGAGGATCTCGGTTTCACCTAACCGTTCCCACCGTCTGCTTTAATCAAGCAGTAATGCAGCGATCTGTGTAAATATCACCTCTGTTTGCTCCGAGGAAGGGATCTCCGGCCGTAAGAATGTTCTCCTGATACTCCTCGGCACATTGCGCAGTTAAAAGCGTTACAGAGTCAAAGTGTTCAAGGGCATCGTGTCTCTTCCAGATAGCGTTTATATATTGTGTTCTTTGTTAAATCTTACAAACACTGCGTATGAACTGCCTCGGGTTCAGGGGTTTCCCCCCCCCACTTTTAGAAGAGAGATGGACGCTTGTCTGGCCTCATCACAAATGTCTTTGTTTTTATTTCTTTTTTTCAAATGTTTCACAGTTTTGCTTTTGCTTTAGATATTTATCACCACTGACCACCATCAACCACCATCAACATCCCCTGACCCAACAACCCGGCCACCACACCCATCACCATTACTCCGTTACAAACATTACTCCGTTATTATTGCCATCACAAACACCACCAACCAATACAACCTCGACTGATACCACAACTACCCCATAACCCTATAACACCACACCCACACCCAACACTCCATCACAGACAATACCACCAGCACCACTAATACTGCCACCAAAAACACCGTCAACACCGCCACCTGTAAAACAAACACTGCCACCAATACTGCCACAATGGTGGGAGTGGAGTCGATACTATCAATGGTGGTGCCTCTTTACGGGTTTCGGTGGTGGCGGCAGTGTTTACTTTAGCACGTATCATTTAAATTAGAATTTAAACCGGATTCCTGCATCTCAAAGCGCACAGCTGTGTCCAACCAAAGCCTTGTAACTACACAGCTACCGACATTCTGTTTACAATAAAAGGAACCGTAACTCTATTTCCATCCTCTTCGACCAAAATACCTAGTATTTCATTAAACGGGATTCAACACCTCCTGATTTCATGCATCACCAAAATAGCCTCATGTCTGCTCCAAGGTCCTCGTGGTGCCAGTTTCGACTTCCTTCATCGATCACTTCCTGTTTCTGTTGGTTGCAGGTCAGAAAGCAAAGCGAGCGGGGAATTTTTGTAGGCGCACCGTAACGCTCGTATTCCCATGAGCAGCAGATAAATTGCTGTTTATGTTTGAGCGTGGGCTGACAGCCTCAATGTTCCTTTGTTTATGTTGTGGATGCCTGGCAGAAAGCTCCAGAAACGTGTCCGGACAGCCAGGAACTACAGGAGAGCGCCGCTTTATACGCTGGCACCTGGATGCACGAGAGCTCGCGGATCTTCTGTTTGGAAGTATTTATTTGAACTAGACTGAGATTCCTCCAGAAAAGTCATTATTATCTCTTGTTGGCGCAGGGCAGGTTGATGAATATTGAGAAGGGCCCCAGTGGAGGATAGAGTGATGAGTAAACGAGTCGAGCTCCTGCGCACGCTGTTCAGAGATAGATGCAACGGCCAGACAGGAAGTGAGCCGCGGTGGGACAGAAGCACTCAAATTAAACCCCAAACATCCCACGGAGAGCAGCAACGTCCCCTTGTTTTATTTTAACGAATGGTGAGTGAATGTGGTCCTGTGATGAACCAGGTGAACCCTGTGACCCTAAGCACGACCGAGGAAATGGGAATTAATTAGTGAAAATAAACAAGCCCCTCCCACAAATCCTTTGGATTATGCAACATGTTCGGATGCACTCTGGACCCGTTCGGAGTCAGGTTTCGTCCGTGTGGAGGCACTTTGAGGACGCATCCGCTTCCAGCGCTCAGAAATCTCATCCGCAGAGAAACCAGTGAGCTGAGCGCCAGCCATGTTTGCTTTGGAGCCGATCAAAAGACTCACGAGTGATAACGGATCTTCCTCGGTTCCTGTAAATGAGCCGCTGACAGACAGAAAGGAGACCGTCCTTTGTCCCGGAGCCATCGCTGAAGCTAAAAAGACAGAAAGCACACTTCCTGTGCATTTGTTTCTATTTCGGTCTTTCTGAGGGAGTAGATGTCGTGTGGCAGAAGTCCCAAGAGTCCTTCTCTTGTAACTTGCTTTGAAGATGCAGGTTAGGAGAAACAGGCTCCACGACGAGAGGAATCGTTGCGTCGGACCCTCTGACTTTACTTTTGTAGCAAATTTACAAAAAACAAACTTGTCCATAAACATCAGAAATCTTGCTGATTCTAAACTTCTCTGATTTATTCTGATGGCAATAAAAACTGGTGTGGTGGCAAAATGTTGGGCATCCCTGTTCACGATTGTCCTTTATGATCCTGGATAAGAAATCGCAGGTAAATAAATCACAAATGCAACAGGAGACAAACACAGAGATATTTGACAAGTGAAATAAAGTTTATGGAAACTGTGCAAGAATTATTTAAACAAAATAAGGCATGCGCATAAACTTAGGCGGCACAAAAAAACGTTTTCTATAGCTTCCAGGTAGAGTCTGGATTCTGGCAGAAGGTGTTTCGGAGCGTTCTTCTTGACGAAACATCTCTAGTTCAGTCCGGTTTGATGGTTTCTAGCAAGAACAGTCTGCTTTAAATCACACCACAGATCAATAATATTCAGGTCTGGGGATGGAGACGTTCATTCCAGAATTAAATGATGCTGTAGGCCTCTGGAGCTGGTCTGTGAGTTGCCCGTGACTGTTCTCACCATCCCGCTCCTCTGATTATCTGAGATTTTTCTTTCTCTGCTGCTTCAGGCCATAACTGGAACTGTGCTTCTGGTCTTTCAGTTCCTCACAATGTTCCTCACAGCTGGAGCCGAGAGCTTAAATCTCTGAGAGCTTTCTGTCTCATTTCTATAAACCATGATGCCCAACAATCTTTAGAGAAGATGCAAAGAGGAGAAACGCTTAGAATCCGCCTCCTTTAAATACTTTCTCCTGATTGGATTCACCTGTGTGTGGAGGGTCACTGAAGGTATCACACCAATTCTGAGTTTAACTGAGATTTCTTATCCAGACACCAATGACAGGGGTGCACAAACTTTTGGATATCACTGTACATCTGTGTGCATTAGTGCCTTCATCTCTAAGATGCATTATATTTGAAAAACAGCAGCAGGGCTATCAGTATCTCAGAGGATGTTGATTGTGCAGGTAGAACTTTTCTCTATATCTGTTTTCAATGACGTGAATGTTTTTTTTGTACAGTTCTTCTAAAGGTACGGTACCACTGTTTCTGTACATGAGGGATTTGTTGTTAATTTTAGATCCTAATCACTTGATTAGAAATGTTAATCACGCTGAGTGACGTTTCTCTTTTGTAACTGGCCTCGCGTCATAAATAAAAATGATCCTCTTTGAGTTACACAAGTGGAGATTAGCGAGGGTTTGCAGCACGGCTGCTCTGTGTCAGATTCAAGAATCTGCCGTTTGTTTTACCGCTTTGATATTTTTAGCCGTGCTCTCCGTGAATGAATCCATCTTTGTCTAATATTCAAATCAGTCGTTCTTTGGGTCAAACAACAAGTTAATAATTTCCTTCAGTAAATAGAGAAGTGTGTTGAACCAAGCTGAACCCTCCCAGGAGGAAACCCAAACTGTAATACACAGACTGTCCTCTAGAGGCCGCCCTCTAGAGAAACTTCATCGATCCTTCCATTCAGATGAAAAACGTTATTGGTTTGTTGTCAGTTGGTTTGCTTGTCTGTCGGTTGTTATTTTGGTTGGCTAATTCATCAGTAGGTTTTTTTGTTGGCTGGCTGATTAGTAGGTACGGTTTTTGATGGGTTGGGCGATGTCAAGCAATTTTGGCACCGGCTATGTTCAAATGCGAAACAGTGAGTTGGTCGATGGCATCGATATGTAGTTAGAAATGTTAACAGTTCCAACATTACTGAGAGCGTTATAAATGATGCCGCAGCAATATTAGCGGTTATGCTAACCAACCCAAAATTAGCCGTTATGCACAAGACACCTGAAAGAAGTGATTTCAAACCCTTCAATATTTGCATGAAATAGACCCAAACTTTGTTCATTAACTTTGTCTCACGCAAACAGCCCGAGAGCGTGTTAGCACACATAGCACTGAACTGCGTGAAGCGTGTTGTTATTTCTACAGGTTTACGGTGGATTCATTATCTTGTGAAGTGATGAGACTTACACAGAACTCTTCGATGCTCTTTATTTATGTCCCTTTGCAGCCCGGGGAGCCCGGGAAAACTCTCATTTCAATAACTTTATGGCATTTTTTTTTATTTTTTTTTACTTGCATCTGGCGCCTTGTACGTACTACATTACCCATGATTCCTGAACTACAAGACCCAAAACAGCAGATGAGCTGACCGGTCAGTGGGTTGTTTAGATTGCTGGAAATCTGACCGGTCAGTAGGTTATTTTTGGCTGGCGGCTGGTTGTTGGGTAGGTTGTTTTGTTGGCTAGTCGGTAGGTTGGTAGGTTACACACCGCGTTTAGCAGTGGTTTATTGTGCTGCTCTTGTGGAAGATTTTGAGTCACTCCAAATTCTGCATGAAATTGTTTGCAGGATCTGGTTGGAAACTTGTCAAAGCTTTCAGCAAAACTTGCGTTAGCGCTTCTCTGACGAGCCGGTTTTCCACAGCACACGTTGCAGATATATATATATAAGGGATGTTCTTTAGAATGATTATGGTTAAAAAAAACCTCTGTAGCAACCCATAATAATATTTTTTTGCTAAGAGCTTACTGGAAAGGGCCGTCATCTCGTGTTTCCAGTGATAAAGTGTGTTGTGTAGAGACGCTCTCTCTGTGTGACATGGATGGATTGTTTCAGGTGAGCGAGGATTTGATTATTTCATATATTTATGACAGCTTCTCCATAGCTACCAGACTCGTTCGGTAAATCCTCTTCACTTCGCTCTAATCTCAATCACAAGCAGGGATCATTCCTTGCTGTGGTTTCAGCGTGTTTTTCCTCCATCACTCTATACATCCCTGACACAGCCGCTCGTGGTGGAAAGTTCACTGAGATTTACTTTCTGCCATTATTATTCTAGGAGATGTATTCCTCTACTGAATGGAAACATTCTCTCGAAGAGATTTCAGTTAAACATCATGGAGCTTTATCATCTTCATATGAAGATCATCAGGCATCATGGCATGTTACTCTCTACAGATGCACAACTCTGTCTCCCCTAAAAGGCTGATGGGTAACTGGAGTTGATGGCTGTTGATGACGGGGCTGGTGGAAGCTTCTAGTTTTTTTTTTCATCCAGAAAGTCTACGAAGCGACTTCCACATCGTTTTCTGGTTGTTGCCTCAACGGTAAAACACTCGGGGATGATGATCGGTGCTGGGTTGTCTCTCGGAAAGTTTGTTTCCTTAAACTGAAGCACAATGTCAAACAAAAGACCTTTTCTTCAAGGGTTGTATTGCAGTGCATCTTTCCCAGCTACAACTGCTGCAAAATCAGGAGGAATTAGAGCGTTTCAAAACTCTTTGCGATAGATTTCTGATCTAATGTGATACAAACATTTGTCTTGTTAGCAAAAGCTATTTTTCAGAACTCCGAGTTAAAGATCACAAGTATCTTCTTCTTCTTTTGGACGTATTTCACCTTTTAAACATCCTCGCAGTGCCTCTAGGGGCAGCGCTAGACCTCACCTCTCCTAATCCTTACTTAAAGTAGGTTTCTTGGGCCAGCGTGTGTTCTGGGGCTGGTTTTGTCAGAGTGCATGACATCATGGCTCTTGTGTAACAGAGATTAAGCCTGGACACCCAGCGCAGTGGGAAACGCTCAGTTCCTCTGTTATTCCAGATCATGTGTTGGTGGCCACTCGTCCCGCTCTGTCGAGCAGCTCTGTTCATGCTGTCAGACTGGTTTTGGCCAGTCAGGCATTCACAGATGATTCAGATGCCACTATAGCAACTAGAAAACACCAAAGATGGAAGAGAAAACTGTGCAGGGCAGAGATTTTCAAGTTGATCGCAGAATGCTGTTGATTGCGAGGAAAGAGTGTTTCCTCCCAAAACAGAGCGGATTGTGCTGAAGCATCACTGTTGCTTCCTCAGACAGATTCCTTACCTCCAGAGGAGTGAATCTGGAGCACTTTCTGAAGGCTCCGCCGCTGTGCCGCTCACCGTGGTGTTTGTTGATACGGTTTTGATCTCAGTCAGAGACGATAAAGCCAAACTTAAACTGAACTTCCTGTAAATGTAAGCCTTCGTTGGCTAATGCCACTGCGTTTGTAACATGGAGTCCATTTAAAGATTCAGGAAATGCAGAATTGATTCTTAGGCCCAATTTGATCTCTCCACCTCGTCTAACCCCGAAGCACCTGGAGAAGCCACTACGTCATGATAGAGCAAAGGTCTCCAGCGCTGAAGATGCATCGCCTGCTCAGAGAATCAAACATTTGAGTAAACCGTGCAGTGATTTATCATCGCTGTAATGAATACACGCATCACATGATCAGGGTCTTGTGGAGGGAAGAGATCCAAAAAATAAACATGCAACATGTGATCAAAAGAGACACCGCCTGATTCGCCAACAAATCCCACCAACAGTCAGCACAACAGGAAGCACATCATCATGAGAGACGAAACACTTTGGGGTTTTGTCAGACTTTATTTATCAAATAAATAAAATATTTATCAATAAATAAATAAATAAATAAATAAATTAGCAGCATCCATCCAGAGGAGGAAACACCACCACATCATACCTTTGCTCCCCCGATGAGAGCAACACTGTCCAGCTCAAACGAAGCTCCACCCTCTCATGTGGCGGCTTTTACAGGACGAGGTAAAAAAATAAAACAATAATCTAGGAATTCAATTAACCTCGACTCTATGAAAAAAACCTTTACAAACGTTAGTGCGGATATTTTACAGATGAACTCTTAAAAAAGTGTTTACAAACATCAATAAAGTCAACGATGAGCGTCTTCACATTTTACCTCGCTTGCCTTCCTTTTTCTGGTCTGGGTCTCGAAAACTTGTGTGGATTATAACATTCTCCCGATGAAGCATTGCCAAAATGTCAAGCACCATCTTTGTTCTTAAATTTGCCATAACGAACAAAATAACAATACGAAAAGCGCAACACTTCGCTCAGACGTACAGCTACAAACTGATGCCGTCTGCTCGGCTGTTTCCTGAAGGTCTCTACTAGCTCCATCTAGTGGAAGAACTCTCTACTGCGTCTATGAATGGCAGCACGCTCTCAGTCTGGTTTCTTTTGTGTCCCCTCTCGTATTTTGTGACCAAAAGAGCATATAAAGCTAGCTTCAGCCTGCTTGAGAACATACATCTACAATAATCCACTGAACATCCCTTTTGTAATTTTGAATGTGGCCAAAAACCTGCTTTTTCAGATTTCTACCAAACTTGTACCAGAATATCATCAGACCATAGTTGCAAAAGTTATCGATACAGGTTTTATCGTGATGCATATAGGTGCCAAACTTGGTGGGAGTCCCAACAATGACCCCAAATTGTCAGTTAGCAACAGCGCCACCTAAATGCCAAAGTTTATAAATATTTAAAAAGTGCTGTAACCACATCAGTTCCTCTTCGTTTACCTGCCAGAAGCCGTTCCAGCTGATGAGGAGACTTGTCTTTTTAGAAATTCTAGAATACTCTTTGGAGTTGGAGGTTTTGGAATCTGATGATTGATTTCTCCGGTGGACGGGTGTCGGTTCTACCGGTAACAGATGATGCTCCTCATCTCAGCTTGTTACCTGGACAGAAGAGGCGGGAATCTTGGGTCATCACTTTTTAAAAGCAGGTTTTTGTTGTTTTTAGCAGCTTCTCTTGATTCACCAGTAACTTCTACAAGAGTCATCGAGCGTGTGTTTCCAGTCGTCTGGTGTTCTCTCGAACCTCATCATTATTCCATCCATCTTCCAAACCGCTGTGGTTTCTACCAAAACATTTGTACGCTGAGAAACAAAGCCCTGACGTGTTTGACTCGGATATTTGAGGCCGTCACTATCAGGCAGGTTTGTGTCCCGTGGAGTGACCCCGGGCATCCAGCCTGAATTAGCATGAACGATATCCAGCATTGTGTTTATTTCAATCTGTTCTCGTGCTCGTGTTTCTGACCAGAGACTGTTCACTCGAGGACGGCAGCTCGTTACTGACTGACCGTCTCAATGTGGTTGACAGAAGCATCCACGTTGACGTTCTGCATTTTCCTGGAGCTGTAGCAGCTGCAACTCTTCTTGATGGCTTCCTCACGGTTCAGGGGAGCGTTTTTGAGAAGGTTCACGAGATTGATTCTTGCTCCGGAGCTCAGTTTCAGGAAGTTGTCGTCCACAAAGCTGCGAGTTTGGAAGTGTCCAGAATCTGTTTGTGCTGAAGTTCTTCAGAATAATTTCCTCTGATTTTGTGAATCCTGCAGCTCGCTCTGGAAACACGTGATGAAACAAATCCTCCTCTTACACGTATCCAGCATCGAGCACCTGCCGAGAAGCTTCGTTTCATTGTGTCTTCTGATGCTTTTTTGGCCGATGGTTTGCAAGTATTCTTCTCTGTATTCTCACTTTGTACTTTGGGTGAATAGCACCCAAGTTAGAGCGCCACTTAGTGCCCACAGAGAGCAACAGGAAGTCAGATATTTGATAGTTTCTTGTAAAATTTTGTTCGGTTCCAGTTTTACCAAACTTCTCGTAGAGATTTCACATCTTCTCCATAGACCCCTGGTATTTTCAGAGTTTGTTAAACCACACGAATGTGATGCTTTCCACAGGAAGTTGTTATAACTCGCCGTCTAAAACCTGACATGTGACCTGACATGTGACCTGACTATTGATATATTGTTTCCGTTACAGAGCCACCTATCGCTCAAGTAAAGGGTTATCGACTTTATAAACATGTCTCCAATTTATTTTTTTTACATTTAAAGCGCCATCTATTGAGAGTTTGTGAGAAGTGAGTTATAAGAACAATCCTGATCGTATCATCGAAAGGAGCTGCAAAGCGGAGAGTCGTGATTTCTGTGCATGGAGTAACAATCTGATGGAGAAGGTTGTAGTAAATGATGAGCGCTTGAACTCGCAGCAATGCCACCCACGAGAACAGATTTGAGGATCTCAAGGCAAGCAGCAGACCCCGAATGAAACCCAGGAGAGCGACAGCGTATCTCTGAGAAACACCAGGCCAGGATGGAGCCTGGAGATAGTTCCTCTGTTTGCTCATTTCT
>SRMA01026989.1:169585-211493 GCA_007224835.1 Danionella cerebrum
CTCTCTCTCTCTCTCTCTCTCTCTCTCTCTCTTTCTCTGAATGAGATCCATCTGTTTCTCTCTTGCTCTGCTTCTGTTTTTCATTTTAACCCTTTACTTCTAGGCTGAAGAGTAAATGTTGTAAACAGATAAAACTGTCACTGAAGAGAGACCAGATCTAATTTAACTATTTAGTTTATTAACCCATTAGTTTATTTAAAAATGGAAAATACAGAGCTTCCTTTATAAATAACCTACTATTCAATCCTTTATTTGATTTGCTTATTAAAGTTTTTCTTTTTACTTTATTTAAGGTTTTTACATCAAACACATTGTTGATTTTAATAAATAAACTTTTTTTTTCTTGACTGTCAAACATTTCACTGAGTTTCTGGAAAGGGGCGGGGCTTCTCACTTGGCTCCTGACTTTGAATATTCATGACGTTCTTCTCCAATGCTTTTAATGAAAATATTTAAGTAATTGGAGTATGAATGTAACTGCTGCGATGGCCAGGCGACCTGTCCAGGGTGTACCCCCGCCTCTCGTCCGATGTGCACTGGAGACCCCCGTGAATAACAACAAACGCTGTATTAATAAACGCTGATCTTTATTAGCACGACCTTTGCTAAATCTTTAATCTTGTATTTTTTTCTGTTTTATTATTAGTGTTATTTTTATTCTTAGTTGTGTAATAGTCTGTATTTTTTTCTTTTAATTTGGGATAATTTTAGTTGGATTTATTTCACACTTTGACATCGTATAAATGCTCGTTTCCCTCTCACAATTTTGACTTTTTCTGGTTTATTTGTATATTTTTCGCTATGTAAACCCTCACTCCAGTTGGTTTTTCCTTTGTATGGAATTTCCGGACGCGCCGAACCACACTGTGTCCTCCTCAAAGCCTTCCTGCAGACGGTGGCATCACGACGGAGAACAGCTCCATCCCCGGGTCACCATCAGAGGAGCCGCAGTGTGGTGTTTCCGTGCGTTTGGTGATTACGTGTCAGAGCGAAGCGAGGGTTCTGGAGTCACAGCTCGTAAAAGCATCCAAACACATTCAAGAGGCTTTATACACTTAGGGTGGAACCTCTGGAGTCACATGGACTGAATTACTGAGTTTTCTCTTCCTGGTTTATTCTCAGCTGGAAAACACCAGCGATCTGCTTCACCAGGATCTCCTCCGAAAAAAACACAACAGCAGCAGCTGGTTTGAATAGTTACCCGTCGAATCGCTCAGAGGTGGATTGTGTGACGCTGTTAGACGACCTGCTGATGCTGACCCCAGCTCTGGAGCGAGACCTCTCTTCCTCTCTCTAGTTTCCGGCAGCAGGCTGTGGGTTACACCAGATATCGATAAATATGAGCATCGCTGTAATGAACGGTCTCGATGTCGAGTGCGGATCTCTGGCCGCGCACTCGGCGAAGAGTGATGTCAACCGCCACGCCCTTTCTCGCTGTGGCCATGCCTTGTGTCACTTTTTTGTCCAGATTTATGTACTCATCACTATTTTTACGGTTTCCCTTTGCAGCGTTTGTTGCTTTTGCTCATTAAATACATTCTTGTTGTACTTTTTTCAAGACTGAACAGGTTCTTTAGATTTTTATTTGTAAAATTCTCTTTCGTAATATAGAATCACTGCAGATGTTTCCGAGTGATGTTTTCATTTACACGTGTGATTTTCAAACGGTGTGATCGTGCCTTATTGTGAGCAGGGTTGGGTCATGTGTCGTGTGCATAGGCGTGGCTTCTAGTTCACATTCAGACGTGGGCGGGGCTAGACGTCCATCAGAGGATGCAGCGAGACCCTGAGGCGTCTAAGCTCCTAAAGTTTAACGACATTTGTTTGGTGAAAATCACATCAAAAGTACAAGTCGTAAATATAAAAATGTATTTAAAGCAACCGTCAGGTTTAATTTGAATGTTTATGTTTATTTCATGTAAATGTGATCTATGGAGGGAAAAATAAACAATGTGAAAATCAATGGTTTGAACTAAAATACAACACGATTAAAATGTGTACAGTGCCTGACAATGTGAAGGATATCGTTTGAACGTGAAAAGACGCCATTGATCAAATCAAGCGATGAATATTTCGAGGCAGCGGTGAGGTTTAACGAGAAGCTCCTGGAGCAGGTTCACCACTGAATCCTGACTTTTCCTTAAACATTCTCAGATACTCAATGACGTGCGGCTCTATTTTCCGACCTGATGCAATATGTTCAGCAACCAGCGTAAATATCGAGTTGCCAGTTTAACATTTATCTGTTCTGGATGAAACCCTCACTGGAAACTTCGACTGTTGTGAAACGCTCAAGAAGCTGCTGGTGTCCCCTTACCGTTTCTGCTCAGAAGGTCCAGGATTACGTGTAGAAATCGTTTTATTGCTTTTCTACGCATGGGTCCCGTGTCCAGGAAAGATGTGGTCAGCCGCTGATGGACTTCCTGCTCATTAGGAAGCGTTTGGAGCGCTCTAGTTACATTTATTAATGAAACATTCGTTTCTGAACAAAATGTTATATTTTTGGTAATGTTCTAATGAGTAAAACATATATTTTCTGAATAAAATGCTACTTTCACAGAATCTATTCTCAATAAAACATTATTTTCGGTTTGATTGTCGAGTAATATCTTCACTTATTACAAAGATTTACGTATAACTTGGTAAAATATTATTTTTTTCACTCATTAAAACCCCCTCTTCACTTCATTCAAACGCATTAAAGCATTATGTCGTGTGTTTAACCGTTAAATAATAAACGCTGTTCTCTGAATTTTCTGAATTGAAACCCACACAAACACATCTGCAGAGCACCAGGAGAGCCTCAGCAGGTTTTGGAGCGAATTAGGTTCCTCCTGGCACTCCTCGGCTCACAGGAGGACTCCTGAGAGATCCTGTAATTGCTCAAACTAGCGTAATCCACAGCGCTAGCTAGCGTTAGCATGAGTTTAGCATGGAAAGTGGGGGTCAGAGAGAGCTCCGTGGGAGACGTCAGCAATTAGCAGCTCTTCCACACATCTGGAAACATCTGCCACAAGGGAACTATCTCTTGCTTCTGCAGGGGCCAAAGTCATGTGTTCTCCAAATGCACGCGCAGGAATTAGCGGCTGCTAGTCAGAGTTTGTCGTATTGTTTGCGTTTGGTTTTGCTGCTGGAACCGTTGTGGTTTTTCCTGAAGGAGGGGTGTTGATGCTTCTGGATCTCAGGTATGCGTCTCTTTATTCAGATCGATTGAGACGCTCCTGATAGCACTCGTGCTCAGAGCTGGGGAATCTTCTTGGCTTGTGCTCTTCAAACACTTGGCACAAATGGCACCAATCATTCTGAAAGCCCCTAGGAAAAGCAGAGAGAACGACAGGCTTTTCACGTTCGAACAGGAACTATGACACAACTCGTGTGCGTCAGGTTTGTTTGCGGAGATATTTATCGTGTGTCGATATTTTAAAATGTAGAACTGCTCTGCAACAGCATCATACCCAGGAATGGAGGAACATTGAGCAGTTTGTGATTTATTGTTAAATCACCTTCCAGAGCGAACTCGCGGTCTCCTTTTCCTGAGGATGAGGCTTGATTACTGTAACGATCCTCTGGCTGAAGTCCTCGGGTCCATGCCTACGGCTCCTCAGGAGGCCCAGGTTGCTGCCAGCTCCACGCACGGATTGACTTGAGGCCAGAGTCTGGGTTTAATCAGGAGATGATCCAGAGAGCGCTGCACTATCAATCCCGTGTCGATTCCTCTCGCGCTGATGTCAGGACATGTGATTGAGATGGAACAAGGAGTCACCGTCTGTTTTCCTCTTTCTCTCACACAACAAATGGACTCGACCTTTACAAACACTGCTGCAGCTAAACATTATTCCACCGAAGAGACTGCAACACTTTTCAGAATGAAACGCTTCGTCTCTGTTATCTGCATTAATGGTGGAGTTGAGAGTTTTACTGTTTACGGCAGAGTTTGTACAGTCTGCTTCTGAACAAGAAGGTTTCCAAAAAGAGGTACAGCGATTAATCCATGGGGTCGATAGAGTGGCTAGCAAAAGTTTGTACACCCCATGGAAATGAGATTTTCCTTTATAAGTAAGTCATTGTTAGTCTGGATAATAACTCTCAGGTTAATATATCATACAGGAGACAAGCACAGAGATATTTCATAATAAACTTTATGGAAAGTGGGCAAGAATTATTTCAACAAAATGAGGCGTGTGCACAAATCTAGGAGCTACAAATGAAAAATTAACTTTATATTTTGTTCATCTTCCTTTTGTAGAAATAACAGCCTCTAAACGCTTTCTATAGCTTCCTGGTAGAGTCTGGATTCTGGCAGAAGGTGTTTTGGAGCGTTTCCTCTTCACCAAACATCTCCAGTTGTTGGTTTCCATAAACAGCTCGCTTTAAATCACACCACAGATGATGAATAATATTCAGGTCTGGGAACAGAGACTGGTCTGTGGGTTGTTCGAGAATGTTCTCCCCATCCCGCTCCTCTGATTATCTGAGATTTTTCTTTCTCTGCTGCTTCAGGCCATAACTGGAACTGTGCTTCTGGTCTTCCAGTTCCTCACAATGTTCCTCACAGCTGGAACCGAGAGCTTAAATCTCTGAGAGCTTTCTGTCTCCTCCCCCTAAACCATGATGCCCAACAATCTTTAGAGAAGATGCAAAGAGGAGAAACGCTTAGAATCCGCCTCCTTTAAATACTTTCTCCTGATTGGATTCACCTGTGTGTGGAGGTCAAGGGTCACTGAAGATACCACACCAATTCTCAGTTCTAATCGTTTCTCTCTCATAGTTTTCATCATATAGTTTTGCCGATGTTTGGTTGATTGAAATCTGCCGTTTGCCATTCTTCTTCTTCTTTTCCTTTCGGCTGTTCCCAGTTCAGGGGTCGCCACAGCGAATCATCCTTTTCCACCTAACTGTTCTCAGTTTCCTCTTCTCTTGCACCAACTACCTTCATGTCCTCTTTCAGCACATCCATATATCTCGTCTTTGGCCGTCCTCTTGACCTCTTGCCTGGCATCTCCATCTCCAACATCCTTCTACCAGTATAACCAGTATCCCTCCTCTGCACATGTCCAAACCATCTCAATCTGGTCTCTCCAAAAGAATGTGGAGTGGCTGGCCTCGGACTATCAACCTCCTCACTGGGAGGCTGCAGAGCTCTGATCAGGCTAAAGCATGACAAACGCTTGATGGAAACAGAGTTCAGTGTAGAGCTGCTCCCAGGCTTTAAACTGGCTTTCTTTGAGCACTTTAACACTGGAGGCATCTGCTCACTGCTGACTCTAGCCTCTAGTGGTGAGTCGATGAACTGCATCTGTCATGTGTTCAGTGCTCCGAGGCTGGATTGAAGCACCTGGTTTGAGATCAGTGTTTTATCTTCATGTAACTGGCCTCTTTCTGCAGCCAGCGCAGCATCTGCTGATGTTTGGGATGACTGCATCAATCCCAGCAGAGCGTTGAGAGGGATGCAGAGCCATTCCTCTTCAGAACAGGCTTGAGGTCCACACATGAAGCTGCTGGAGGAGATCAGTTCCTCTCCAAATGCCATCAATAATATTGATGAAGTGATCTTCTCTCTCGTCCTCATGAAACCTCGCTGGTCGTTCTCTCAGTCTTAGAACAGGACTGGCCAGTGTTTCAGTTTTTTTGGCCAGCTCCTGGACGTTCATTTGAAAGAATCTTGGTTATTTTTCAAGTTGATGCAGATATTCCTCCAGAAATGGCTGAGCTCGGTAATCCAATTGCTCTGGAAGGTCTCGCTGTAACTGATAGCATTAGCATTAGCATTAGCATTAGCTCGTGGATCCTGAGCGATCCAGATCAAACCGGTGTGTGTGTGTCGATGAACCCGGAGCAGCGGGGACTCTGTGTTCTCAATGTTCTCTTCCAGAGGCTCCTAACACGCTCCATACCTCGGGAAGCAGCAGAGTCGTGGATGTGGAGACGAGCTGCTCCAGATGACTGGCATGTTTGATAAATATCGAGGCACAATGTTCTTGTTTTGGGCTGGTCAGGATTCGATGGATGCAACATGAATGTGATGTGTGTAATCTACTCAAGATTTGGACATTCAGCATGAATAAACGCTTTGGGATTGCATCATCTGTGTGCTCACAAGCATTCAAGAACCTTTTATTTCTTTAGGTGATCAGGAGGGTTAGATGTTTGGCAGGAAGCAGTAATGAGTCCCGGGGTCGTCGTGAGTTCGCCTCTTGGCTATTACAGCTGACTCGTGTTTTTACATGCGTTTATTTTAAAGTTAAGTTAACGCTTGGCTTTATTTTAATGTTTTTACTTCGTTGGGAATCATATTTGATGTCCTGATGTTACTGCTTAACTCTCCTCTCCCCTGAACGCTGTTACTTTGCTCATTTACTATGCAAACTCTTGATCGATTCGTCGATTTGGAAACTAATAAACACGTTTACTGCTGCTTTATTGATGGAGCAAAAACAAAGAATAACTTCCAAACAAATTGTATTTTGTTTAGTTGCAGTACCAATGGTAACCACCGGGGATTATCTAAAATAATATAAAGCAGTGGACCCCATAATTTTTGCACCACTGACCGGTTTATTGTGGCCATTATTTCTCACGGAAGTGATTTTTTTTGTCTATGGTGATCAAAACCAATCATTGCGGCTTGCGTCACGTACGAACCAATAACCAAATAATTACATTTTTAAATGGTGATAAGGGCTTTTAAAACTGTGCTAAAAAACAGAGATTTCTTGAAATTAATGTTTTTATTTTATTTTAAACGAGGTACACAAAAACAAACCAAAGCTCAGGACACGGGCCCTCAAGGTGTAGCAGGTGCAAAGAGCAAATGCAAAATAAAAGTCTTTTTAGTGTTGAACTTTGAACTTGAGTTAGCACAACTCTGAATGAAATGTTTCCTTTGTGAGATTTCTTGTTTTCAGGCCTTTAGGCTTTTTCTGAGGCCTTCGCTCTCAACTGAACGGAGAAGTGATTTCTGTGAAAGGGTTAAATCTAAAGCGTGTGTCTCTCAACGATCACTGAACGTTTTCCAGTGCTGCAGCGCTTCACACCCAGATCCTGAACACGTCCCGCTCCGCTCCTCTGATCGCTGCAGCAATGTGTGTTTGTGAGCAGAGGTTTCGTTAAGCTGCAAACTGAAAGGAATCAAACGGAGCCGGGGATCCACTGAGCTTGAGCTGTGAGCGTGCGTCGTCATGTTCAGGAGCTTCTAGCTCCTCCTCAATAAGCAGATAATTAACAGACACTGATGTGAGTTTGGAGAGCTCTGTTTCTGCTCGAGAGGGAAACGAGACTCCAGATCTCAGCTTCACTGAGAGACCTGACAGAGAGTTTTAAGTTGAATTAATAGATGTTCCATTTACTTCTTCAGTTTAGATTATTGTTGATTTTTGTCATAAAAACAGAAACAAAATGACCACAGAAATGAGCCACACAGAGATATTATGATTAACAATTAAATAGATCACGTTGACGGTGAAATCTGTTGAATATGTTATAACTTTCAATCAAAACAAATAAAAATGAATCCTTCTCTGATGCTGCCTCCTTCTGTGGAATGAACCTGAGCTCAGGGTTTTATTATTGACTGCAGCTCAGAGAACCATTGGGTGCCAGGTGCAGGTCCTGTTGGAAAAAGAAATCTGTGGCTCCATGACGTTGGTCAGCAGCAGAAGCATGAAGCTCTCAAAAACTTCCTGTCAAACGGCTGCATTGACCTTTGACCTCAGAGAACACAGTGGACCAACACCAGCAGACGACATGGAAATACAACATCTACTTTCATCAGAGAGCATCACTTTGGATCACTCTCGAAACCCATATCCAGCACACGTCTGGCTCTTGAAGCGCTGATTCCAGCTTCACATTTCCTGAGATTTTCTTCATTATGCATCAGTTGTAATCATCAAAATGCTGAGAGGAAACGCCCGAGAGTACTTCACTAAAAAAAAAAACCTTCTGAAGCACTGACTTTATTTTCTGCATCAGCTCAAACGTCTTCTATGTGTTTGTCTTATGAACCATCCGACCTCGTAACAAAGTGCTTATGTTTACTCCCGAACTGTAAGACACTTTGGATAAAAGCATCTGCTAAATACATAAATGAAAATTAAAGGAAATAGACACTTAAAATATGTGGAATAAATGCATACATTACTTTAACTTTTTTAATTGAATTACTGCAATAAATATATTTTTTACACATGTGAGTCTATGGCTCTTAATATTGAAAACATTAGCTTAAGTAGCTAGTGTTTAAAAAAAGTATATATATATATATATATATATATATATATATATATATATATATATATCTCTGGAACGCACCAAAAGCAGAGGAGGTGTTCCGGTCGTGAGAACATGATCGAACGAACGAAACAACAAAAACATGCTTTTTGAATGAAGACAGTAACGTTACTCACGCGTGTGTGGCATTATGGGTTCGCGTGTGTCAAACTTGGAGTAGTTTTTAGTCCGAGCATCATTTGAAACGTGCATCAGAAGCGAGGAACACAAACGATATCGAAAAAGATGCCAAGGATACAAAGTCTGTACATTTTGAGCGTGTTGTTCTGGAAGCGTTTACTTCCGTGTGTGCGTTCATTCAAATCGAAAAGCAATCGAGGAAACGATGGTGTATGTGACCAACGAGCGGCACGTATGAGGTCACATGGCTGTATGTTGAACTAGTGCGGACCAGAGCGATCCGCGTAATGCGAATGAGGATTAAATCGGCCGATGGTTGCGTTTCTCTTGGTCTGGACCAAATCAAACGATGTAGAGGTGCTTGATGGATCACCCCACTGTGTGATTTCTACAAAACCAAATCGAAATGCATTCCTTTCTCTTGTGTGACTCTGGATGAGAACTTGATTCTGAATCTCTCAGTATTTCTGCTAAAGAAGCTCCGGTTCTGCATCAGCGGAACTCGAGGGCTGGACTTTTTAATAAGGGACTTGTTGCCTAAGATTTTAGGAGACCTTTTAAAAATGGAAGGAAGGAAGAGGCTTGATTTCCGGCGATGACCGAAATAGACCGTTGGTGACGGAGCGGGGCTGTGTCAGGGGGTGAGGGTTGAGAAAGATTTAACCAATGAGAAGCAGTGGTTCCGCAGCTCACCGGCTTCTACTGTTTCTGTGGAAGCAGCTAGTGACTGATCCACAAACCCCGGCAGCGCGGCAGTCTCTCGTCATGTTAACCTTTGAGGCCTTCACCTGGGCCAGAATCCTCATCTGTGATTGGTCTCTGTAGGGCGTGGCTTAGAGGCAGATGCTGACTTTAGGAAACTGAGCTCGGAGACACTGGATGGCTCGTGTTGAGGTGGTTTTAGTGACTGAATCTCGTTTCTGTTTCAGATCCAGCGTCAGCTCAGGATTCTTCAGCTCCTCACACCCAGCCTCCGTTCTCTGGTAAATAAATCCGTCTCTCTCACGTACACACATACGCCCGTCTCTCTGGATGATCTGGAAGGCATTATTGAGGAGCTGAACTGTAAATAAAATCTGCAGAGCTTTCGAAACACGGGTTTATGGCTGGAGCGCTGTGATTTCTGTCCAGGACTGAACCCGTGGGACAGAATGATCTTATTCACATGTTCTCAGCCTCCGTCTGATGCTGCCTGCACTGATCCGGAACAGGGAACACGAGTGCTTTGTAAAAGTTTACCGCGGATGAGCTTGATCTCCATCTCTGTGAGGGTCTTAGGAACATAGACTTTGTGAAGATCTGGACGTGGCGTCCGTGGAGTCATCCATAGGCTTCTCATGAACGGTTAGCTTCGGTGCGTTTTAAAGTGCATCACAAACTCAAAACGTTTCACCGAGATTTCACTGATTAATAGAAGGCTTTTCCCGGAGAGCGCTCGGGTTACATTCGCCGGTGTGCTGGAAGCCGAACCCAGTAGAGAGACAGCCAGCCGCCCGTAATGTTCTTTATTTGTTACTCAAATATTATTCGCTATTCGTAAATATTCTTTATATTTGTATATTTTTTACCTTTTATTGATTTATTTATTTGCTTTTAATTTTATTTTGTTGATTCTTTTTTTGTGGTTTTAATTGTTGATACATTTTTTATTTAATTTAATTTCAAGTATGTTCACATTGTTCTACTCCTACTGCTACTGCGACTACATCATATGTTCTTTTATTTCTTTCCATTCCTTTACCCTTTACCTTTTAGCCTCTCCTCTCCTCTCGTCTCATCTCCTTTCGTCTCGTCTCCTCTCCTGAGCCCGTGCTCGTCCTCTCTTCTCGTCTCATCTCGTCTCGTCTCCTCTCCTGAGCATCTCCTCTCCTGAACCTGTGCTCGTCCTCTCCTCTCCTCTCCTCTTGTCTCGTCTCGTCTTGTCTCCTCTACTCTCCTCTCCTGAGCATCTCCTCTCCTGAGCCTGTGCTCATCCTCTCCTCTATTCTCCTCTCCTCTCCTCTCCTGAGCCACTCCTCTCCTCTCCAGAGCCTGTGCTCGTCCTCTCCTCTCGTCTTGTCTCGTCTCATCTCCTCTCGTCTCCTCTCCTCTCCTGAGCCTGTACTCATCCTCTCGTCTCGTCTCCTCTCGTCTTGTCTCCTCTCCTCAGCCTGTGCTCGTCCTCTGATTATCACTCCATTCAGTCGAGATCGTCAGTGCTCGCAGACACTCAGCCCCTGCACAGGGCCCCAATACAATGACATCATCACTCTCCTAAACTCCTCTAGACAAGATGCTGCGTTTCCCTGACGACAGTGCAACTCTCCCCAAGTTCAGCCTCATGTAGAATCAGAGCGCTCTTAAAGAGACAGTACACTACAGTGTTAACTAGACGTGTGGTCGGTTATAGTAATTCAAAAGTAATAGTTAAAAATGGTCTTGTCTATAAAGGTAATCTCAGAATTGGCAATAAAGGATTAAAACTTCTGGATATTAAACCCCCCTCCCCCCCTCCCTCATTCTCTAAATGTTGTTTTATATGTTTTGTGAATAGCTTGCTTGGGGGGGGGGGGGGGTCGGTTCTTCATGTGGGGTACCTCACCCCCTCCCCTCCGGGTCCTCTACGGAAGGGAATCCTGGGATACGTTTCCCATGCATTCGTTTATTAGATCTCTCATATTTTCTCCCTATCTTTTGGGAAGGATTCTTGTTACTCCTGATGTCGAGGTTCAGATAAGCTCCATGTAATTAGTGCTGGCGGAATTAATTACGGGACGGGGTGAAGCGACTGTATCAGAACCCAGTGTTCCCAGTGTTAATTAATCCTTTGGTTGAGAAGAGAGGAATGAAAAGATTAGCGGAGGAGAAGTGGCTCAGTCACGTCTGGCTCAGAGTCGCCTGTTCTACTCCCATCACTCGCTCTTCTCCTTTCTTTTCTTTTTATTTCTCTCTAAAGCATCCTTTACTTTGATTTCTTTGCCTTCTGCTTTTAAAGACACAGTAACATCTCTCCTCTGCACTCCTCCTCTCCTATCATTTCATCATTATTGTTCATCCTTTATTAATTTTCCCACGGAGCGTCTCGGAGCTTCATTCCTGAGCGCTTCTACAGCGTGATGCTAAACATTTGGAAAAGCCATAACGATCAGGCCTCCGAACATCACATGAGCGTTTGTCGTTCTTTCTCTCTGCTGGTGCTTGACAAAAGAGGGTGAACGCCGCTAATGGAGTATAAGTCTGTCAGCGCTCGTGCCCCAACACGCCTTGCTTCGATTGCATTAGGAGACATTTGCTATAGCAATTACAGCCTGTGGGAAATAAGCTCCAGGCTTTGCTCCTCTTCTTCTTCTCCTCCTCCTCCTCCTTTAGCAGAAACAGCTGTTCAGTCTCTTTTCTTTCAACATTTTCCTTTTTTTTGGAGAATCTGAGTAACAACAAAGTTTAACAGAGACTCAAAGTTTCAGAGCCATTAAGAGTCAGCCATCTAT
Source organism: Danionella cerebrum (assembly GCA_007224835.1). NCBI lineage: Eukaryota > Metazoa > Chordata > Actinopteri > Cypriniformes > Danionidae > Danionella > Danionella cerebrum. The sequence continues at coordinate 181,462 of SRMA01026989.1, forward strand.
GTTTTTACTGGAGATCTGGAGATCAACAGATTAGAACCAACCAAATCATCAGATTAGAACCATCAGTTGACCAACAACAAACAGGATCCATCTGGGAACCAAAACAGATTAGAACCAAGCAAAAATCACAAATTAGAACTAAAAGACAATCGGGTGGACCCAACGGAAAATCAATAAATTAGAACCATTTGACAACTAGCACCAAAGAGGCATCTCCCAGCCAATCACTTTATGACATCAACCAACCGTCTGACAATCCTCGACAGGGTAGAACCAGCTGAGAACTAACAGGAGTGCAGAAGGAACGGAAGCGGTAAAAGATGGCTGTGATGGCGAGGGTTGATCTCTGTGAGGTTCCTGCAGGACGACGTTCTCATGAATTACGTTTATGAAATTCCTTTTTTAATTTTGATTTAAGTTTGTTCTGTGTTGATAGTTACGTCTGTTTTTATTCACATTGTAGTGTTTTCAGTAAATGTTTATCCGCCCACCACCCCCAAGAGACTCGAACCATCTGCCCAGTTACATTATTCCAGAGCCGAACCATCAGATCAGAGGAGAACCGCCGGACCAGAGGAGTAGATCCATCTCACCAACAACAGAGCAGAACAAACGACCCACAACAGAGGAGACGCAGCTGATGTTGAAGATGTGTATGTGGAAGAACTGTCCCTGCAATGATTACTATCTCTCTGTTGGATGGCAGAGGGGAACAGGATTGACGTCAGCGAGGGTTGATTGATGAAGAGAGAGCTTGAGTCAGCCGTCATCTGCGCTGGTGATTTTACAAACAGAGCTCGGGATTAAAGCTCATGTAATAATGCAGCGTCATCACACACAGAAACACAAGGGTTCCCCTCAGGCCCACGGAGCATTCGTCAGGAGCGAGGGCCTAATCGATTGAGACGGGCCAAACGCTGAGCTCCGGAGCCAGAGCATCTCCTCCGAGCTCACAGACCGGATTGGTTTACCTTCGCCGGTTCTTTTTCCGTTCATTCATTTGCTCACGTAGCCAACTTTTCTACTTTTGCTCTGAGTAACGGCTCTCTAGCCTCTTCATTATTCTCGATAATGATCCCGGGCTGCTTTCAATGATCAGCAGTTATTCCACAAGACAACCAGAGATAGAATCCAAAGATAAAAGCAGCTCCTGAAGCTAACGAACACAAGCGGAACCCAATGAATCTTTCGTCAGGTGCTGGTCAACACACCAACCCAATGTTTTGTGCAGATGAAGACAATTAGGAGAGGACAGCTCCCTCCTCACCAGGGCATTACCGTAATCAGGGAGAGAGCTGATAACGGCGCACGGCCTCCTCAGGGTCAGCCTGAAGTCAGGGTTTCACTTATCAGCTGAAGCCCAACACTGTTCTCTCTTCAGCAGCAGATGTTTTACTGTTGTTTAGTTTGAGTTCTCTGTGCAGCTTTCTTTCAGAAATGTTACGTTTTGTCTATTTACGCTCCAATCCGAAAGAGCCTCAGAATCAAAAGCAGTTTTAACATCTCAGAGACGCCAGTAGAACCCCGCTGTGCCTTCAAAATTCAGTCGAACTTTACGTTTTTGCAGTTTTCTGGCAAATGTTGACATTTGTAAACATCTGATCAGCTTATTGAACCTGAAATGGGGTAATTAACACAATTCTACAGCTTTTTAACTGACTGTGTGCATTTCCTACAATATTACAGTTGTATTTGGTATTATAAATGTTTCATTTTATAACATTACATCGCGTTTGAGTGAGTACAAGCCCTACAATAGGCGTGGATTTCCACGACACATAATCAATACTTTTCCATGCTTTTGCCTAAAATAATCACTTTTAAGATATTAACAATTCTATGATTAAATTTAATGTAAACGTTTAATACAATTAAGTTTTGCAGTAATGCTAGCGTTGCGGGTCATTCCAGATGCTTATGTAACATTTTTAAAGCACAACACGGGGCAGCGAGAGATGAAGAGATGGAGCAGATTACCCTCGAGAGCAATCCTCATCATTAGTTTCTACTGGAAGTGACGATCTCACCCATGAAGTTAGAACGGTTACAGCACAGTAGTGGATTGCTGCTCAGACGAGGAATTTCGTTTTCTACACGAGGTGAGATTAAGTTTGCAGCATCTAAATGAGCATCGTGATCGTGCTGCCCCGGTGACACGGCACGTCTATCACGGGGTTTTGTTGCCGTTAGTTTTAGTTTAGTTTATGATTACAGAATAAGTTATATATAACAGCTGCGAGTGAGAGGGGCGGAGCCAGCCTCGAGGCAGAGCTCTGAAACCACGACGTTCCGTCTTTAACAGGAAGTCGTGTGTGAGCATGTGCAGCCTCCTCTCCAGCTGTGTAATGGCTTCATTTGAGCCCAATGGCAGTAGGCGGAGTCACATCGTCCATCTTTTTTCCCAGTCTATGATACTCAGAATAACCACCTCAATAAAATCACTGCAGTTAATAATCAGAGTTCTTTCATCATTTGAATTGCTAATAAATGTGTTGCGTGTGAAATGATCCGGTAATGTTACCACCCTCACACTGCTCCAGCAATCCATGGAGTGCAGCGGCGTCGGAACTTAGCTCAGTCATCAGCTACGAACATCGCTCCTCTCACCGTTAAATCAACTCTCCGCGTTAGCACACTCCTCAGCTACTGCTAACACTGGATTCGTGTTTCTCTAATCTCTAATGGTGGTACTTTCATCACTGGGCAGTGTATATATACCTCCACACCATTAACACCGGTGGTGTTGATTTAACACTGTGGCTCTCAGAAGGAGCAATGACTGAAAGGAGGGTCTGTTAACATCGACGTATCGAACAAATACAACGTAATTCTGTATTAATGATCCAAACTTTGTAAACATTTTGTGTTCAAGCCAATGTCGCGTTACCATAGCAACTTTAGAGTTGTATTTATTGAGGTTTAACTGGACGTGTCTGTGATTTTCTCTCTCTCTCTCTCTCTCTCTCTCTCCTCCTGCTGCTCTCCTATTTCTTTCTGAATGGATGCGCGGAGCTGTTTTTCTGAGAGCACACAACATGAAAACGATAAAGCTTTCGGGAAACTCCTCTCGTTTTAAAAAGCTGCGATTATCTCCCTGAAAGAAAGCTTTGTTTGGTGAAATTCCGGCAGGGAAATGGAGGCTGCGGATTATTATCAACAACAGCCTGGAAATGCTGCGATTGTCATCCGATCCGCGGGCTGCTTATTAAAGTCGTCTCCTCTGGATCAGAAGCAGCGTTCTCTTATTAAATCTCATCCTAGGTGACTATTGGGAAGAAATGTGTTTGGGGAAAGAGTCACAGAAAGCTATTTCCAGCTCAATGATTTGGACAGTGAAACTGAAACTGGGCCTTCTCTCCTGGAGCTTTTATTGCTGCATTTTAATAGTTTCCCAGGATCTTAATGAAACTTCAGACATTTTTTAAACATTAATCTATAAAAGCACCGTGGGGGAGGCTTGTTTTACTTTTATTCACCCCTCTATGTACCCCTAGTGTTCCTCTGCACACGAACCCAACCTTTGTGATCAAATATCTTTTTGAAATGTATATAAATATATTGTCTTTTGTTTCCATAAATTTTCTGTGCTATCTTATTCTTTTCTTTCAATTTCTTCTATGTTCTTTAATTTTTTCCCCTTTTCCTCCCATTTATTTCCTTTCCCCTATTTTTGCTTCTTGTTTCTGATATTATATATTTTTGTGTTCAGTTTAGATTTTTCGTCTCAGTTAATTTTCCGTTGTACAAATGCTTTCCTGTGGCTCAGTTGGTAGAGCACTGCGCTAGAAACCTAAAGGCCATGGGATCAAAGGAAAGAACTGATGAAGATGTGTTCATTCTTTCAAATCTAAGTCGATTTGGATCAAAGCATCCGCCAAATGCATAAATGTAATGTAATTAAAAATGAAGTGTATTGCATAAATTAAGAATAATTATTTTATTTTACACAACGTATATTGGACATAATCTCGGCGATTCCTTGCTTAGCTTCTTGTTTGTGAGAGTTGAGTTTTTTAAAGGCAGGTGAACAAACACGATTTATATTTTCCCAGAGTTTAATCGTTGTAAGATTTTCGGGATCTTGTGAAAGATCTCGTTAGCTTTGGGGGAGGGGCTGATCGATTGCGTGTGTGTTTAGAAGCCATCGTCTCGTGTAAACACTCCGCTCCGAGGCTCATCTGGACTCCTGAAATAGAAACGCTGGTTTCCTGGGCAGGGAGCGGGTCATGGGAGTCAGGTGGTGCTTCCGTTGGGTCGGGCAGCTCGGGTCAGAGGTTAATTTGGGGGTCAGCGAGGCAATTACATCATTATGTGCCGAGGAAACTGAAATAACAGGTGATCATGAGGAGAGAGAGCTGACCTTTCAGAGCAGAGGTCACACACCTGGAGGACAACTCTCTGCTCTTCACTGCATCTCTCTCTCTCTCTCTCTCTCACACACACACACACACACACACACAAACAACGCATGAAGACCACCCCCCCACCTCCAATCATTGCACTCCCTCCTTCTCTCTCGCTCTCTCTATTTCTCTCTCTCTGACTCTTTCCCTCTCTCCCTTATTGACCTTTTTCGCCTGCTCTCTCTCTTTTTTCTCTCTCTTGTACCCCCCCCCCCCCTAGTTTTTTATTTTTTTAATCACTTCTCTTAATTGCGCATGGTTCGTTTTACTCGCTCATCCAATGGTCCGCTGTGATTTCTCTCATGACGTCACTCTATAAAAGAAGCAAACATCTATAAAAGCCAATCAGGCTGTGTAATGTGATGACATCATCAGTGCTCGGCGTGATGTCGTCACTGGCCTGTGTTTTCATTGGCTGATGGTGTAGAGAGGTGCTGAGACAGAAGGCTATTGTTCTTGATGCTAAGGCACTTTGAAAGTGGAAGTAAAGGCCGCGAGGAACATGTTTCTAACCACAGAGCAGCACTCGGGGGTTTCATTGTTTCGAAGCAGCCTCCGGTGCCACCTTCACACCGCAGAGAGGGGATGTGTTCAGCGTCTGACTGCGTTTCTGATCTGGACCAGTTCCTAACTCCAGTTCCAGAGCACCGTGCAGTATGTACAGTATGCTAATGAGCTACTGTTTTGGATGACCTTCATTACCTACTTTCACAAACTCCTCCCAGACGGATTATACAATTCTCACAAAATTTGTTGCAGACCTTCTTCTGAGCATGCTGACGTCAAGTTATGGCGTTCAAATAGATGCGACAAAGCGTCTACGAATTGTGCGCAAACAATTATGACGTACCACTCTCCAAAACATTCATGAGGCTATATCTCAGTAACATTTAGCATATCATGACCAAACTTGGTGGATGTTATAGCAACCACGATCTGAGGATTCCTGTAGAGTTTCAGCACAGTGCCCTCTATAGGTTAGGAGATATCACAATTCCCCTTTTTTGACCGAATAATTTAGTTTATCTTAAGTTACTAAATTACTTACTGTATTACTAAATAAACTAAATACTAAAAATGGGCATGGTGTGACTCGGCATGGTGGTCCAAACATATCATTTTATGAATTTCTGATGAGCCAATTTTAATATCTACTGACCCCTAGGGGGCACTGTGATCGACCTAATCCAGGGAAAAAGGCCAGATCATATTTTTTTGCGTATGCAAATGTTAATAACATTTTTACATGTGATTATATCACATGTTGGCTTTTTTGATTGTCACCTTCTTTGATTAAGTCGAATGTTTTCTGCAAATGCCTCAACATATCTTTACAAAAGTTGACTTGTATATATACTTTTGTTATCATTCCGTGTTCTTTTCTGGTTGCTTTATTTATTTTCCACGTGTTATGTAGCTCTCCTGGCTGTATTTGCTCTATCTGTATAAGTGGAGAGAGAGGGGGGGGGGGTTGAGAGAGCTGTACTGTAGCTGCTGTACAGGCTCTGCGCAGGACATTCCTCTCGCTCTGGGGTTTTTGGGCAGGTGACCCCAGCTCTTCCTCTTTGCTCATTTCTGGTTTTGCTTCTTCATGATGTGAGGAAAACAAACCTTTCAAAGGGTCTCATTTCTCCTCAGAACAATGCTCTTTTATTCTGCTCTTGTACCTGTGGTTATGTGGTTAGAAATCTCCATTTTCTCTCAACTAAACAACCCGTTATAACAACAAATCTCCAGATTATCGTTCTTTTAGAATCTGTGAAGTGTCGTATATAAAACTCTCAATCATTCTCCAGCATCAGCTCATGGTTCAGCCATAACAGCTCCATTATAAGCTTCAGGAGAAACATCTTGAGTCTGAATGATTCTAGGCTCTGAGAAACCACTTCTCAACTGATAAATATTTCAGTTTGAGTAAATCAAAGATAAGAAATGCTTTGGGAAGACCCAAAACCTGAGAGTGCGGAGGGTCTGGCCCCTGGATTTCATCTGCTTTGTTTGTTTGTAATCGAATGCTCTCAGTTCACTGACAGCGTCGCTCATTATCAAGCTTTCTCTGTGTCCGATGCTCTCGTGCATTTGCTCTCGTAATTGCTCTGGAGGTCTGCTCTGACATTAATGAGAGTTGGCTGAAACTCATTCTCTGCATGAGTTTGTTCTTTCCTCAAAGGGATTTGGATGCTCAATGTTGGTGTTTCAGTTTCTCCGTCCAAACTCGCAGCTCTACAATGAACGGTGTTTCAGTTTCACTGTCCAAACCTCCAGCTCTATAATGAACAGTGTTTCAGTTTCACCGTCGTTAGAGTCACCGGTGGTAGACGTCTGTTCGTTAGAATGTTGAAGTGCGGCATTGAGATGTTGAGATTCTGATCGGGGTTCGCTAATTTTTGCAACAGTGGGCTTGAATAAATTTGTTGTGAAAATATGTTTTTTTTTGTGTGAAAATGAAGAAATGTTGTTCAGTGTTTTGTAGGTTTGTATCTCAGAGAAATGTGGATTCTGAAGGTTTTCTGACGAATTACGCTGGCTCTCAGGACGTTTGTAGAACGTTTCCACTGAGGATTGTTTTCTCTTGTTGTGATCGCTCTGGTCTTTACTGTCAGAAGGAGAAACTGTCGATGTATATCTGCTGTCCAGATATTTGAGCCGCAGCATATTGAGTTCTGTCTGAGACGCTCTGGACGGGATTCCAGACGCTCTGCTTTTCAGATCCACAACCTGCTGTGAAATATAACCTGCTGTAAAACGACTAGCGCTCCATTATTAGCTTCTCGTTGTTGATGCTGGGTTATGAATGCTTTGTGAAATTGGAATCATGTGCGTTTCGTTTTATTCCACTCCATATGTTTTAACCTAAAATGTATAAATGTATTTTTCTAGTTTATCCATTTTTTCCCACGGTGAGCTATAATGGGTCTGGTTTCTGTTGCTGCTGTTTCGGCAAGAGGAGCGTTTCATCTGAACTTGTTTAGAAACGAAGATTCCACTCCACTCACATCAAAAGAACTTCCTGTTAAAATAAAATGACTTCCTGTTCCAACGAATTTGCTTCCTGTCACAAGAAATTGGCTTCTGGTTACAGCAAAGAAATACAACATTTCTTTTGGTTACAAAATACCTTCATGTTAAACGCATATTACTTCCTGTTACAATGGATTTACTTCCTGTTGGAATGGAAGGGCTTCTGGTTACATTAAAGGGCATCTTTACAGTGTTACTAGGTCACATAAAAATGTATTGCGCAATAGTATAATTTAAAGATCCAAACACAAGCGCTGCGTCAAAAGCTTTAATGCATGGGTTTTACCCACCTCTGTCTCTCTCTCTCTCTCTCTCTCTCTCTCTCTCTTCTCACTCTCTCTCTCTTTCTCTCTCTCTTTCTCTCTCTCTCTCTCTCTCTCTTCTCACTCTGTCTCTCTCTCTTCTCACTCTCTCTCTCTTTCTATCTCTCTCTTCTCTTTCTATCTCTCTCTATCTTTCTTCTCTATCTCTCTCTTCTCTGTCTCTGTCTCTCTCTCTCTCTTCTCTCTCTCTCTCTGTCTCTCTCTTCTCTCTCTTCTCTCTCTCTCTCTCTCTCTCTTCTCTCTCTGTCTCTCTCTCTCTCTCTTCTCTCTCTGTCTCTCTCTCTCTCTCTCTCTTCTCTCTCTCTCTCTCTCTCTCTCTCTCTCTTTCTCTCTCTCTTCTCTGTCTCTCTCTGTTGTGGTGGTTATTACGGTGGAGGTGGCTTTGGTGACTCAATGTCGACTCTTGAGCCAAAGAATTTCTATGACTTCCTGAGTTTGAAGAGGCACAAACTGTACCGGCCCCAGACTCCACAGGGTTCGGCCTCTGCTCCTGTCCTCAGAACATTCCTGTTTGTTGCTCCGTTAAAGGTTGCGTTCCCCAGACGTCGAAGAAAATCTTCTGAATCTATCACAGTCACTGGTTTTGAAGGGGCTTGGAATCCCAATTCATTCGTGTTGATTATACGATCACCTCATATCTCGAGAGTCTGTTCCGTTGATGTTACTGATCTATTGAAATTGTCCATCGATGGAGTGGCGCTGGTCACCAGTGTGAGTGACCTGACCCAAACCAGGACTAACTGGGTAAGAGCGAGTAAAGCCACGCCTTCTGTAATCTTGCGTCTCCGTGTAAAACACGTTGTGATCTCCAGTGCAGTCCCGGCTCGGATCCCTGCAGAAAGCAGTGGCAGGAGTTTATAGAAGCTCGAGCCTCCGCTTGTTTGCTTTACTTAGAGCTGGAGCTTGATGAAATGAGACGGCTCGCTTTCATCCCCTTCCTAAACAAGACAGTGAGATATCGAGCAGCGCAGACGGAAAACCAAGGCTGTGCGCAGAGAAATAAACAGTCGCCGGGACAGGAACCAGAAAGCCTCACGCTGGCTAATTAGCCCCTTCGTTTGGGGGGCAGGAGCCTATCAGGTGAAATCAGAAACCCTCCTCTGGCGTTCCGATTAGGCGCTGACCTCAGTCATGCCATAATATGTCAATATGTGGTTAGAATCGACATGCCAAGCATCACCGTGTATATTTTCAGATGAGCGCCCAAATATACACGGCGGCCAGGAGACCGTGCCAGCGATCACGTGCAGGGGATGAGGCGAAGCGCGAGTCCGGGAATGGAGACTTGCTCAGAGGCCGCATCCAGAAGCAAGGAAATGTAACTTTAAGGCTAAGTTCGCCAATAAAAGTCATAAACAATGCGTTTGATTTTCTCCGGATGCTCCAGTTTCCCCCAAAATCCCAAAAACATGTGAAGAATCCAAATTCCCCCCAGGTGTGAATGTTTGAGTGAATGTTGCCCGGCGATGGACTGGCGACCTGTCCAGGGTGTACCCCCACCTCTCGCCCAATGTGCACCGGGGACCCCCGTGACCCCGGAAGGAAAAAAGCGAAATGAAAGAGTAGTTTTCGATTGGTTGATGACGGATACCGCGTGTGTTCTGTTTTCGAGAAAGATTGTGTTCCAATCTCTGATCAGGGACGCATTTCGTTTATCAAAATTTTGTGGAAATAAAACTTTGTTTCAGAAGGTTGGAGTCTTGAAGCGAGAGTCACAGACAGAGGCCATTTCTCTTGTTTGTTCTGTCCATTGCTTTCAGAGATGGCTCTCAAACGAGTTTTTTGTCAGTTTTTATGCATTTGGCAGATGCGGCGATACGACCGTGTTGTTTATTCCCGCACAGCTGCAGGGTTGTACAGGCCGCAATTCATTCATCGTTGGTGTCAAACAACTTTTTTCACAACCACAATATCTGCAGATTAGATTGTGCTCCCGTTATTAACAATGATCACCAAAGACCATAACTAACCACGCCGCAAAGCATCTGAGCTGATCCTCCGCATCTACACTGCTCTCTGATGCACAAATAGTAATTTAATTATAAGTGAGAGAGAGGGGGGGGTGGGAAGAGGGATCTTCAGAGGGAGTCTGTGGGTAGGTGGAACTATCCCGGCCAGGAGCAGGTTTATCTGCTTCCTCTCACACCGCTCCTCGTCCTCCTCTTCCTGTCCTTCTCTCTGAGCGACTGATTAGCGACTTTACAATCCAGTAGATTTTATATGTGTGTGTATATATAAAAATATAAACCCACTCTCAACTTAACACCTACTACCTCCTGTATAATAACCCGGATCCTGGTAGACGGTTTACGGTGTATATGGTGGTTGTTGTACTGAAGTCGCTTCGTTCGGTTATTTATTCAAGTTTCACTCACCATCTCTTCATTTATATTTATCTATTCTTCGATTTTTATCTCTTCTCTCTTCTTCGATGTGCTTTTATCTCCGCTGCTGTAACCTCCTGGTGAATCTCTGGTGGGGGACTAATAAAGGATTATACAATTAAATTAAATTAAAGATAAACAAAATAACTTTATGAATTAAAAATGTATTTATTGAAATAAATTAAAACAACTACTTCAAGACTGAGATTCACAATGCTCAGAGCAGGTGAGGATCATGAGGAACTGCTGAAGAGCTCAGAGACAGAGTTGTGGCGAGGCTCAGATCTGACCAAGGTTACAAGAACACTCTGCTGCACTTAAGGTTCCTCAGAGAACAGTGGTCTCCAGATCCTTAGATGGACCAACCAGAACCTGACGGTCCAACCAAACCGAGCTATCAGGGGAGAAGAGCCTTAATGACAGAGGTGAAGAAGAACCAAAAGATCAGTGTGCTGAGCTCCAGAGATGCTGTCGGGAGGAAGTTCCCATCACCTGCGCCATACAGGAGTGAAGCATGGTGGTGGCAGCGTCATGCTGTGGGGTTGGAGCTGCAGGGACAGGTTGACTGGTTGCAATCGAGGGAAAGATGAATGCAGCCAAGTTCAGGAATATCCTGCGCTAGAATCTTCTCCAGAGTGCTCTAATAACGAAGGAGTGGCTTCTACTAAATACTGAGCACAAACATCTGACCACTTCTGTGTTTTTCTGTCAGTAGGGGCTGCTGCGTACGTTAGTTATCACGGTGCTTTGGTCGCTCTCTGGGTGCTCGGCCAGCTGCTTTTTTAGCCTGACCGGTAGGTGGTTCGCCCATTGTCCTGCTGGTTGGTGGACTGTATCTGTGGGTTGGTCACAGGTTTTGAAGAATGTTGAAAACCAGTAGCAACAGAGTTCCATAACAAGAGAAAATGTTGCTCTATCTGCGTTTGAAGAAAGATACTCTTATGGGGTTAAGGGAGTGGGAATTTTCATTTTGCGTGAACTATTCCTATAAACGAACCATGGTTTACCGTACAAGAAAGAACCGGCTCCAGAAGAAGCCCCTCAGGCCTTCCACTAAAGTTTAGTTTTCACACATGCGCTGCCAAACACAGCCCCAGAAAACCAATTTGGGGAAAACACTTTGAGAAAGGGCACTTTTCCATCTGCCTTCTGTCCCTCGCCTCAGTCCAAGAGAGAAGGAAAAATCACAGAGCGCCTCGGTGCCTCATCAGTTATGATTGAGTTTGTTTATTGACAGCACAGAACGAGCGCTTGGCAATGCCACATGTGTAAGTACAACAATAAAAGCCTCGGGTAATTTGGTTAGAAGTTGAAAGCTCCAAACCCAAACTTGACTCGACAGCCATCGTTACATCTGGGGCAGATCTGAACGCTCAAAATGGAAAACAGCACTTGCGTATTCCTGCCGAGGGTTTGCTAACTGAACGTTTCCATCATTCTCCGATTATTAGAGGTCTATTCCGTGTCGTTTTGACAGATGTTAAAATAAGGTGTTTGCTTGATTGTGCTTCCCACAGTAAAGGGTTCTAATAGAGCTTAGGATAGAAAGGAAGAATAGAAGGGTTTAAAAGCTCCCCTGCGACTCTAGACGCCGGCGAGGATTTGTTTGAGACTTTCCAGTCAGATAATCCACAGAATGTTTACGTTCTGTGAGTCAGGCGGGAACGGAATTACAACTTTTTTATATTTTCTGCACAACGTGTTCAGTTCTAGTTGCTGCTAAACAGAGCGGAGCTGTGGTGATTGGAGCATTCACAGTGGTTTTCTTGTTAATGTTGTTGTTCTGTAATTGTTTTTTAGGAAGCTGAATGCCACTGTAGATCCCTATTTTAAGCATGTTTATGTGATTTGTTCTGCGTTATTTGTAGCCCATCTCTCCATGTTCTCTGACGTCTGTAGCTGTTGCATCACATCTCTCACTTACTCTCCATGAGTGTGGTTTGGCAGGAGAGGAGCTCTGAGAAACAGCCCTGGGACTATAATGGACCTATAATCACAACCACAGCTCAAAACCCCGAGCTCTTTACATCTTCTCATGGAGCAATCGATGTGCAGTTATTGTCTCCATTAAATAAGATGGATATCAAGGAGACAATCTCAGCTGCTCTCTACCTGTACATGACTTTAACCCGGTTCTCCGGAGAGTATATTCTCTAGTTACAAACTCTAGACTAGTAGATTACCCAAAGGTTGTTTTATCAGAAATAAATGGACTTTAATATCAAATATTCTTTTCACTAATTGGTTGCATATTGTTGTTTTTTTCTCGATATCTGAATCGATCCAAGGCTTTCGAAGGGCCCTGGCTAAGTTACAGTTCGTTCACTAAGTTAGGGATTGACTACCACCCTTCAGACTTCCTACACTCAGTTTGATTGTTTTGTTGGTTATTTATTTGGTGGGTTGGTTGGTAGTTGTTGGTTGGTCATAAATTGGTTTGTTTGACTGGTTGATTGGTTGGTTCATTGCTTATTTTATTTACTGTTTGGTGATGGATTGGTTGGCTTGACTCGTTGGTTGGTTATTTACTGTTTAATTGATAATGGATTGGTTGTTTGACTGGTTAGTTGGTTGGTTATTTAGTGGTTGATTGGTAATGGATAGTTATAAGTGGTTGGTTAACCTGAATTGGTGATTGATTGAATGGGTTGTTGGGTCGATTAACTGACCCACTGAGTGACCACTGACTGAGTAGTGGTTTTGTTACTGACTGGTTGTTCTACTTTTATGACACTTGGTTTATTGGTTAAATGCTGATCGGAGGGATTTGTTGATTTACAAACTCGCTGGTTGACAGATTGTTTGGTTGGTAGAGGGTTTGTTGACTGGTTGCTTACATGGTTAATTGCTTTAGAAAAGGCTGATCAAATGGCTGTTTGGTGGGAGAGAGGGCCTCTGGACTTTGTTAATTGAAGGATTAAGAACCGGAGCAGTTAAGAAGTTTACTGATTTATTGACTGAATGATTGATTAGTTGCTCATTGTTTTTCATATGTAATCATGTGTAAAGCTCACTTCTACATTGAAACTCTGGACGGGAAGCTTCACTTTGTGGTATTTGCAAGGACGGTGTGTTTGCTGGATGCCAGTTAATCTGTCCAAACAAGATAAAGCAGCCTTGAGTCCTACTTGGTTTTATTTAGCCTCCTCCTGCAAGTGTGAAAAGAGACGTGTGAGAGTGTCGGACCTGGAAATGTAGCCTGGAACTGTATCATTTTGTGTTTGTTCGTGATAGCGTTTCAGAAAAGAAAGGAAACATGCAAAAAGTATCCATCTGCACCGTCAACTACCCACACGTCCATACCGTATATCTGCCTTTGGATTTCCTGAGCACAGCAATTCCTTACAATCATTAACAAACACGCGCACCCACACACTCCTGTTTCTGTCCCCTGACACAGGGTAGGGGAAATTTCCATGAGATTGCTGTAAAAATCCATATGCAAACCAATGGTCTCGTAGAATGTCAAAACTTGAGATCAAACTGAAAGAAACGAGCAGTTCGGGGAGTTACGCAGCAGCGGTCACATCGGCTGTCATTTTTAGAGCACAGTAATTGACTTCATTTCATAATAATAGAGTAAACAGAGGAAAATATCAAAGATGAGGTATTTATGATGCGTGATGTCATCAGCGATTGAGTTACGTGTGATACAGTTCACCACAAATACGCCCGGATTTATGTGTAGTGTATATTTTATGAAATATGTGGTTTCAGTGAAGGTTTGGGTGTGTAACGAGGCTTTTTCAAATGTTTCTTGCATCCAGACACAGCAAAATCCACAGTGTTAAATCAACACTGCTGCTCCAAACACAGCCTAGAGTTCCTACCGTAGACAAACACAGCGATGTTTGAGAAGTGAAATAAAGTTAATATGAAGTTTATAAAGTGTGCAACAGTTATTTAAACCAAAATCAGGCGTGTGCATACATTTCGGCACCACGAGAGTAAAATGGACTTTTGTGCTTCCTCTTTCTGTGGAAATAACTCAGGACGCTTCCAGGAAGAGTCTGGATTCTGGCAGAAGGGGAAAAGATCTCCAGTTCAGTCCGGTTTGATGGTTTCTGAGCATCTCTCGTCCATGCAGCATCTCCTCGTGTAAAGTGCTCTGAATAGTTGAACAATGCACGGCGACGACATCTGCAGCAAGATGATGGTGTAGGTCTCTGGAGCTGGTCTGTGGGTTGTCCGTGACTGTTCTCACTATCCTGCATCCGGCCTTATCTGGAACTGTGCTTCTGGTCTTCCAGTTCCTCACAATGTTCCTCACAGTTAAAACAGAGATTGAATCTTAAATCTCTGAGAGCTTTCTGTCTCCTTCCCCTAAAGCATGATGCTCAACAATCATTGTTTTCAGCTCATCTCAGAGATGTTTGCACCTGCAGGAATGCACGCAGTGTATAAAAATATGAATTTAGATGCCCCAGTGTTCAATTCATTTATGTAAATTAAAAAAACTCGTCTGATTTAAATTTAACACTGTGATTTGAGTTGCTAGTGTTAATCCCAGGAAGCCCACTTTCCCTCCAGTTGCTTAACAGGAAGTTAACAAGTTCCTGACAAGTCTGAGAGGGGTTTAGCCTTAAAAGGCATAACAAAAGGCGACTTTGAGTGAGTAACGGCAGAGATTCATCCGTCCGCCCATCCATCCATACTTACATTTATTAGAAATTGTTGTGGGATTAATTGTACAAACAGACCACCAAGTCTGGAATGAACATTTTTCAGGGGGGTGATATTCTTGTACAATTGCAAATATATTTTTATATCAAACAGAGAGTTGTATTTTGCTCCATACGCTCTGCAGAATTGTTTTTTTAGACTATTCTGTGATTTAGTGAATCAGTATGTGGACGCGTGAAACATAAAAGTGATGTATTATGTTTGGTGGAGCCCTCCCTGTCATCATCATGAACCGGAGAGCAGGCTCGTTATTAAACGAAGGGCTTGTTCTCCTCGAGCTCTTAATCAGCGATGCTATCGGTGCGGTGGAATCAGGCCGGCTTGCATCATCTGCACTAACAGTAGAAGCTCACTGGAGACGGCTCCCTTTTCCCAGACCTTTCCTTCACGGACGGAGCGGGCATCTGAACAATGCGTCTCTGTGCAGTTTGTTTTCTCCAGTGATCAGCTTGTTTTTGACGTCCTCTGTGTTTGAGAGGTGGCAGTGGAAAGAGTGGGCCGGGTCCTGGCCGTTCTCTGGGTTTCTGCTTCTTGAGCTCTGTGGGCGAGGCTAAGGGTCTCCTGTATAGCCATCGGCACTCGTGCCAAGCCTTGAGCTCACTGTTATGACTGGGTATTTGTCGGGTGAGTGGGCGAACGCTTATTGTATGGCAAGTGGTCGATGCCAGGCTGATTTGATTTGCCATTTCCCAAGACTCTCAAAGTCCTTACGCCAAAGTCTGACCATAATATGTTTTGAATTAAATCAAGGGCAGCGGCAAGCAATTGACAAGGCGTCCTGGGAAAAGGGGGCTTGGACGGGCTGGAGTTGAAGTGCCAGGAAGTGATGACAACTGTGTGGTTTGTGGAGCGTCATAGCAGGCAGGCTCCTGGAGAAAAGGTACACTTTGCTCCCGTCTCGCTGCAAAAAAAGCTTGTTTTCTCCAACGCAGGAAAGTATGACAGCTTCTGCATCTAAACTGCAATCATCCAGATGAAAACGCACGTCTCACCGCCCACTCATAAAATTAGATGTTTCGCTAGCCGTGTTTTTAGTAGGGGCACATAATATCCCGTAGCGCTGCTGGACAGGCATGGGACACCAAAGGTTTCCACTGTTCTTACGCCATTAGTCTTGGTTTATGATGTTCTGGTCACAACGGCTTCCTTAAGCACACCTTGGGGACCCAAGTGGCGAGGACTAATGGCGAGATAGCTTTGGTGGGTTCCTCGATATCTTCTCTTAAGTTCAGGCCTGTTTCCGTCGTTACTTCGTTAGCTGGTTAGCGGATTACTCGAAATGTCTCACTGACTCTGGAAACAAAAGCAGGCGTATAAATACAGAGAAGATAGCCAAGAGCCTCTGTGTTCTCTGCACGGGAACATGCTGGAGCTGTAAACATGGCGGACGGAAAGAGTTTGTTGACAAATACCGCTGATGAGTACTGGCAGTGCTTAAAGCGCTCGTCGACACGGATCATTTTGGAAGCTGCACACTTCTCCCGCTGTGCTTGTGTGGAAGGATTTGTGCAAAAGGCAGAGATCGTGTTCTCGAGCAGCTCAGGGAGGGGGGCTGGAGTCAGGTGAACAGGAAGTAGTCATTTGTTTACAGTGTGAAGTCAGTCTTATCAGAGAGAGAGCATACAAATGTGTTGCAAATTAACCAGTTCACTCCCAAAAACCTGTTAATATTTTTCAGTCGTTTCCTTGTGAAACACACAGCACCACAACAGCACAAGAGAGCGTCGTCGATGTCCCTGGAGCATTCCTCTACGAGCTTTCGTGCTCTATTAATAGACATTCGCATGAAACGGTTAATGTTTCTCAAAGCCTGTCCCCTCCACTCTCTTACTCCGCAGGAAATCTCTCAAGGGTTTGGAAATAATTAATAAAGACCCGCAGCATAATGAGTTGTAGCGCTTCACAGTGATTTCTTGGCAACGGTGAGGCGGCGGCCAGCAGACCATTACGAGGACGCCAGTGCTCTTACTGTCTGTGGCTGGGGCGGTGCTGCGTCTTCGGAGCAGAGATCTGGCTCAAGCTGAACCTCGTGTGAAGTGGCTCCATATGAGCGGAGCCCACAGCGTCCAAAACCACTGAGGTTACAGAGGCAGCTGACGCACAACAGCAGCGAGGGGCAGGCGCTCGGTTTTAGCCTGGGAACTCACCGCGGATCGATGTCTGTTCGATTGTTGAAGTGAGAAATCCCTGAGATCTCGCCGTTCAGTGATGGTTTAGCCGTGAGTTCCATTATCTTTGTGGAAAGATCAACTCAGCAGCTCTGCACACGCCAGAGAAACGTGAAAGTGCCACCACACCCAGAGCAGTGGTGCCCGCGGAGCAGGGGGTGGCCTCGAGCCTTCCACAAAGCTGAGGTTTGACCCTCAACTCACAGTGGAGCTGGGGATCGAACCAGTAACCTTCTGATCCCCAGTCGATCTCCTCGTTCACTGGAGTTGGTGCAAACAGCCGGCGTAGGATTGCTGCATCGTTCCTGATGCTCTAATGCATTTCAGTGAAACCGATGCAAAGCTTTTTGATGAAAGCTCTTTTTCTAGCTGATTTAGCATAAAGCTAATGCCTCCGCAGCATCACTAAACTTTTATAGAGGTTTATAAAACAATACCGTGTCGTTCAGATGTAATGGAGCCGATGAAAGGAAGGAAACACAACTCTCAAAGATATTTTTTGTTTTTAAACATTTGAGAACATTGTTGCTCTCTTAAAGAGGCCTTAGTGTTCATCCTGTCTCCTTCCATGTTTCACAGTGGTCTTGGCAACCTCTAGTCTGGAGGAAAGGGAGGGGACTCCTTCCTCTACTGTACTTGTTTTAGCTGCAGTTCCAGGTTTGGCCACACATTTTCCAATCCAAAGGAAGTCTATTTGTTTTGCAAAAACCTCTAACGAACCTCTAATGTGTCGTACTTTAACAAACTCCTAGAGATTTTATCTGATCATCTCCAGTCTCAGTCGGTCTTATCTTAACACATATGGGATGTTGGATTCAGAAGTGATTTCGGCTGTTGTGTTGCACATTGGTTCCTAAACCAACAGGAAGTCCTTGTACTTCAACAAACCCCTCGAGATGTTTTTGGACCAGCCTCAAACTCAGACTATTTTTTTGACTTCATTCACCGGTTTCATTCTAGGTCTTCTGCCGAATTACCATGTGTATATTACTAGTCCAAATATGAACACGTCTAGCTGGCAACATACACTCCTTGTTGTAGCGCCACCAGGTGACCACAGGCATTTAACTTTGATTAGGTATCACCACTTTTCACCAATTTTGACCTGTGTGACAATATTCATTCGCATTCATAGCGCCGCCTGTTGGTCATAACCCCCCCCCCCCACTTCAGTTCTTGCTCAAACTCATCTTCTGCATTAGGACTGGTCATGGTGTTTCGTGAAATACAGGGATGCAAAGATTAGTGCATGAGGAGGGTGGCGCCTGAGGTGCAAGAGCTTGATTTATTTTTTTTAAACAGTTTTCTAGTTTTCATGTGATAGTGTTCTGCTGTTTATAGCTGCACACCGGTTCTTTAAAGACCCTGGAACCATTGACAACACTTGCTTATTTTTTAGAGTTTCATTTGATAAAAAGCTTGTTATTCATTCACTTAAATGCAATTAAAGCTTTTAACGTATATATCTATCTATATATATATATCGATGATTCGATGTTCATCCGTTTAGAACTAAAACTCACTAGAGTGGACATAAAAGTAGTACGTTATTTATCATTTTCAACACTTAAGAACCAGAAATGTGAGCCTCCACATGTTTTTGACGCTCAGCTCTGAAGGTAGGGCATAGTTGAAGGTTTGAAAGAAGGTTTGGTGATGGCGAGGGAAACTTTGGCTGTGCGGCGGCAATATTTGCATGCTCATTTGTAACGTTTCCTCGTTTGCACACGTATAATGAGTAGCTGGCGAGGAAGGAGGAACGGGCGAAACAGACGCCCAGAATCATCGATCTCATTACCAGACAGAGCTCGGCTCTGCTCTTAAGCCCCTGCAGCTATTGGAGCCGGATCAACATCACTTCAGAGAGTAAGTGTCAGGACTGCAGTCCAGGGCTAATGGCAAACCGGAGGATAAGAACCATATGACGAGCCCCGGAGCCTCAGTTCCTCTGCCATACACCTGTGGAGAATGAGCACCAGAGATCTGGCTGGTGCTGTTCTCCACAATGAAACTTCATAAGGTGACGGGACTCGGGAGAATTAAGTCGCTGGAGACGGCTCTTATCCTCAGCTCGAGTTGGCATCGCGTGTCTCAATAAAGAAGTTTTGATAATTTAGTGAATAATTTATAGGTCCATTATTTCTTGAGCTTTTTATGGTTCTCTAGAAGAACATTTCAGATTCGGTTTCGAGAATCAAAATGGTAATGAAGTGAAAAACCAAGCCAGATTCGATCTAAGAGCAACTGGAACCAGAAGATTGTGATTTACCAGCATGAGCCTGTCTTCATCACGTGAACACAAGCATTTTATCTTCCTGTGATTAAAAAAATCTCCGGTTGCACTTGCTCGAAAACAGCACGAGAGAAAATAATTAATGCTTTGTGGCCAAATCAATGATTAACTGATATTTACAGCAACAGATTTCACAAGCATCCATTCTTAAAGCAGAAATATCTAAACCTTGTGTACTTGGCGTTTAGGTTTAGGTGCGTTTAGGTCTCTCTCTGATTGTATCTAGTCTATGATCCTGCAGGCGTCGCAAATAAAACGATGCCTGGGAAACTGCTCTGGCGTGTTAGTTGCAGTAGCAAGCGAACGATCCCTCCATTATTAATCTCTCAGCGGCTAATAGAGCAGACGAGTGGAGAAGTACAGCAGTGAACTTATTTATGAATGAATCTGCATCAAATCCATCAACAAAAGTGCTTCATTTATCATGAATAAAAGTCCTTACACACCAGCTGGAAAAACGCAGTGTGTTGATGCGTCAGTTGTCAAGAAACGCAGCGAGTCGTGTGTTTTTATTTCCACACAGTACCTCAAGCTGCTGTGATTGGCTCGTTGGTTACTTGTCTTCATCTGAGAAAGCAGCGGTAGGCTGCGCTCGAGAACAAAACGAGGAGCTGTATGCCCAGAGGGAGTGGAGAAGAGAAGGTGCAGGGAAGAACTTTTAATAACTTTAGTTTATTAGAATAAAGAGCTATATGACCATTGCAGTTCACCAAAGCGCCATCTAGTGTTTAGTTTTTAGAGTTCCCGCAGACAGCTGACGCTGCAGCCGCTGCAGTGCACCAGATGCAAAGGTGTGTAAGGCCTCAACTGGAGATCACTGGGACTCAACTGATTTTTTTCTGCTTACATATTAATTATTTTATGCACAAATGCATATTTTGATCATATGTGAGACGTTTCACGGCCACGATCACTTAAAGAACCTCTGAGAAGAAAAATGTGCTTTAATGCTGCGCATCCACCAGCCCAATAGTCAAATAAATGTAAATAATTCTATGTAAAAACATAACTTTCTTTCGTGTTCTTCATTTTTATCCATGGTGTGATGTCTTGCCGTAAAGCGTTTTCATTGTGACACTACTATGTTCCACTCGGTGTATCGCCCTCTCTCAGATCCTCGTGCGTGCTCGGGAAGCACAGCTGCTCTCCCCTGCTACGACTGAACCCGTGTTTGTGATTCCACACGCGCTCCTGCAATCTCTACCTCTGCGTTAATCGCAGAGTTGCTCAAGACAATGATTTGAGAGCAGGACGATTAGTGTTCTGTCGGTGAACGACTGGCACATGCGGATGTTTCCCATTAAAATCTTTGCTGGCTTCAGGATCCTTTCTCTCTTGGCAGCGGAGGCTCTCTTGCAAATGAGCTCTGTGAAACCGTATCCCCCACCGGATTCAAAGATGCAGAGTGAGTCCAGATGAGTCGACTCCTCGGCGCGGAGGCTACTGCCAGACCGCTGAACTGTGCTGAAGGTCTGGAGGAGCCTGGCGAGCGACCTGTCTTTCAACGATTTGAAAGATGGCCGTCGTACTAAGCTTCAGCGTTATTTGAGTTTGCTCCAGAGCTGAAGTGGTTTGAGGCCGGTTTTATTGCTGCCCGGTTGACTTCATCCAGTTTCGAGCTTCAGTTTGATAAGGGAGCTTTGGGTGCGTTCCAGCACAATGTTAGCCTGTCTGTGGGCCAGCACTATGCTTTTGGTTGTTGGCAGCCGAGGCTTTGCGAATCGTGCCAGGACTCATGACGCAAGATCTCGAAATAAAAAGGGTCTTTTCCCTTCTCCATTCGATCAGAGCCTGACCTCACCATCGATGATGAAAAGATGGCATCTTCTCAAGATTTCTCCCAAAGTCGTAGGAAAAGCTTGAAATTTATGTTTGGTCCATAGGCGCAAGATCAAGGAGCTTACAGAGGTGCAGATACGCTTGGGCACAAACGAGCAGCTATGTGGGGGCTTTCTTCTACAAATCATCATAATTGCAGGTGGATTTGCTGGCCTGCCGCCTCTCGTTCCGTATCGGTTTAATCAGAAGCACTGGAAACATCAGGAGGGTGCGCCCGGGTTGCACGACTCAGACCAGTCGCCA
This sequence comes from Danionella cerebrum, assembly GCA_007224835.1. NCBI lineage: Eukaryota > Metazoa > Chordata > Actinopteri > Cypriniformes > Danionidae > Danionella > Danionella cerebrum. The sequence continues at coordinate 202,819 of SRMA01026989.1, forward strand.
GTCCCGCTCTTAAACCAACACTTGAAATTCTCCCAGTCTCCTTCGATAATCCTCAGTCCTGCTCCCCCCTCCGCTAACCTCCTTCTCAAAGCCTCGAGAGTGGTGGGGTGTCCTCAAGAAAGCCGGGATCTACCATTGTCAGTCTGTTTTGATTAAGGGCGAGGTGTATGGTGGTGATTATTTGTCGTCAAGGGGAGCTTGAGCAGAAGCAGGCGAAGGCCTCTTGGTTTGTTTGCACAGGGAATATTGGTGTTTTGTCGTGGGAAAGCTCAGCCTAGAAGATCGTCCAGGATTATGACCGGGGGCTGAGGTGGCAGATAAAGTTTCTTTTGGTTAATATCCACTGTACATACCTGGTAATCTCAATAATGGAAACAAAACATCCACGGTAATGACCTCAGCCGCGAGGCGCTCTTCAAGTGTTTGGGCTCCTCTTCTGCGAGAGAGAGAGGGGGCTCCTCGAATCCTTGTTTTTCCATTGGCATGTGGTGAAATGAGGATTGAGAGAGTGTTTGGGGAAGTATCCGTGTGCGTAAGTCAGAAGGAAAAGGGTATGTCTGGGTCCAGCTTGACAACAGGCGCATATGGAAGTGATCAATTGGCTGCTGGCTGGCATGACGTCTCCCGAACAGGGGCATTTTTCACCGCGTACTGGAGCTGGATCCACATCTCCTGCACGGCTTCTGAGCCAGGCTCGATTAGATTGCTGCACAGAGAAACGAGGAAACGAGAAGGTAGTAGCTCCCCGAGGAAGAGCCCATGTGTCGATGAAGATGCTTCATTTTGAGGATGTGCCTGGAGTTAAGAGTTCACATTAAGAGTTGAAATAACAAAAAAAACGATTCTTTTTTACGAGGTTTTAATCCTATTATTCATGTCCTGTTTCTTTTCATTTCTTCAAGTGTAAACCACCTCTTTCTTTAAGATCCAGGATCCTGTGAAATTAACACAAAGAGAAATTCATCTCTGAGGCTAATACCCGTGGCTGGTCTTTATGGATTTATTGAAATATTTCTTTATCTTAGAGTGTTTTGTATAATTTGATTTATTCATCTGTACACTTTTTTGGCTTTTGTTTATTTATAGTTGTCATTTTTGGTCTTTGAAACAAAGAGATTTCATATTTTTGTTCTTGTTCTTCAGCAAAAACGCTTCATTATTGACATTATTTTATCTTATAGGCAAACCTTGAGACATGTTTTAGATGTTTTGGGAAGTTCACAGTATGTTTAACCTCTTAAGCCAGAGAGTCCCCGGTACCGGGGACTTGCCCCCTTGTGCGTTACATTTTCACTCATAGCTCACGAACCCTGAGAATAACCCACACATATTAAATACTGTTGTGTTCAGCGGAAACTCCTCTAAAAACGTATCTAATTCAATTTCATATCCGTTAACCACAGCTCGAACGCCATGCAAATAAACAACAACATGTCCGGAGTATAATTCATGACCACGTTTTTGTTTATGTGCGATATGTATCCACAATATAAACGGAAACACCCAAACCATTACATTAAATGAAAGCTAACAACCAGCTGAATCCAGCGATATGCAACTCATTAACATTGCATGAAGTATTTCAGAGCAGGGAGCGAAAGTTCCACGAAAAAACGCCAGCGAAAACCAAGCAAGCATGTAAATCTTGTCTTACCTTTGCCGTTTTTTTCAACAAAAAGTTATTTCCATAGCGATAAAAAGTCCGTTTGTTGTTATGTCTGGTCGATAGCTTCGCGGAAACTCCATTTTGGATTGTTTCTTTAGCTTTGTGGCGTCATTACGTCACCAAATATGGAATGACTCCCCGTGCGTAAGAGCACGTCTCTCCACGCTGCGCGTCGTGTGAGTCGTCGGCGATCCCGTCAGTCTCAAAATGGTTGAGCTGATTGGTTTCCATAGAATCAGAGCTTTCCAGCGATGTATAGATCTCCCGGATTGGACAGATGGTCGGGGGGTAGGGACACGGAGAAGCTCGACGTCGAAAGCGTTTGTGAATGAAAGGTTCCCAAAAGCGCAGCAAGATGGGGTAAATGAGCTTCCACCCCCCTTTTACAGCGTTTCTTTGGGAGTTTTTTTGCTGAAATCATGTCCCGTAAGCAAGAAAAGAAGACTATGAACGTAGCTGAAGCTTTGGACAAGATTTTTCCATATTTCAATTATTGTGCCAAATTGTGCCAAACTGTGCCAACATGGATTACGCCTGAACTTTGTTCAATCAAAACCTTTACAGAATATTAGTTTCTTGTAGTATGAACACCAAACTTGCTACAGATGTTCTTGACATGTAGTGGTTACAATTGATTGTGTTTATTTGCTTCGTTATAAGTAAAATAAGGAGATATTGGAGGAAACGTGTTTTTTTTTTGAGTTCATTTTTTGGCCATTCCAACATCAATTACTCTTACCCAGTGTTCTTGACTGTCAAATTAACTCATCCACACCACTCCCCAAGAACCCATCTTCATTTTGATACCAAGATTTGCAGTTTAGGCCTTGTAAAAGCTGAGAAATCCCTTAAAAAGTAAAAGTATAGGATTTTCGGAAAATAGGCCTCAGGGCTTAAGAGGTTAAACCTCAAATCACAGGAAGCTGCAATCAGTTTCTATGGTAACGCCACAAATTTCTATCAACATTTGAGAAATCAATTGGTTTTATTCAAGAACTGTTTATTATTATAATGTTATTACATCTTTTATAATTCATCAATTTCATTTTACAATAAAGTATTTATTACTGTTCAAAATATAAACTGTTCAGAAATGACTAAATAGTGTGGAAATCGACGCTGAGGCTGCGGAGGCTCGGTTCTTTGCTTTTCGTGAGGTTTTTTCTAAAGGTGAAGATTAAAAATGTTTGGACACAAGGAAACAACCCCCTATTTCCTGCAGTGCAGGTTTAAAAGACTTTAATGGTTTGATATAATGTTCATTTATTTGTAAAACCCGCGCCCTGTCCTTTGTTTACTGATGACCAGTATGGCTCCCTTCAGCTCCCCTGGCACAGATGAGATGTTCCTCGATATCATACACACTAAATAAAGTTTTTTTTCTTTGACTGCTCATCACAATCCTCCGAAGTGACATCAGAAAATCCATCCGCATCGTTTGACGCGTGTTTATTTGAACTTGGAAAAGACACGCGGTGAGCAGTAACCTTTACTCCGTTGTGTTGAAAGCGCGAGCGTAATCTGCTGAAATCTCTGGTATGTTAGAGATTTGGAAAGCTTTATTCGAAAGGAGATAATGTGAAAGTGCTCAGAATAAAGCTGCAATCCCACACTGAGCTGCTGATGAATGTTCACGCTCCACTGAACTGATGATGCAGCCATCCGGCCTCCAGAACCTCACGCTGTAATCATATCTCCATCACGATTACTTCGAACAATAATCAGCTGCTCTCGACCTCGATTCCATTCCAACGGTTTTCCATTATCGGTTTCCTCCATCCCAGTCGTTGCTTTTAAACACGCTCGTTATTTTTGCTTTCAGCAGCCCCTTTTGGAGCTTAAGCCGAGCCTCATCCCGGAGGCCAACGTCCAGCTCTGGAATCCTTGCTGCGACGGGAACCAGTCGGAATGGTTGAGATCCGGGATGGAGCTCAGCGACGGAAGCTGTTCACTTCAGCAGTAACTCTGCTCTCGACACGTGATCGGCAGCAGGGGATTTTTCCTCTGCCAAAACATGTTAATGTCAGGAAAAAGTTTGTGCACCCCATGTAAACCTTCGTGATTTTCCTTTTTATTATTCCCTTGTTGTCCGGATAATAAATCTCAGGTAAATATAACACACAGGAGACAAACACAGTGACATTTGAGAAGAGAAATAAAAGCTTCCCGGTAGAGTCTGGATTCTGGCAGAAGGTTCTTCTTTACGAAACATCTCCAGTTCAGTCCGATGGTTTGATGGTTTCCAGTATGAACAGCTCACTTTGAATCACACCAAAGATGATATTCAGGTCTGGTGACGGAGATGTTCATTCCAGACGTTCTCCTCGTTCCTCTGCAGTAGATTTGGATCCGTGTTTAGATCCAGCCCTGGTGCAGCTTCAGCTCTGATTCCTGAATGTTGTTCTCCAGAATCTTCCGATATTGAGTGGAATCCACACGACTCTCAACTTTAACAAGATTCCCAGCCCCTGCACTGGTTACAGCCCCACAGCATGATGTTACTATCACCAGACTTTACTGCAGGTAGCAAGAGTTTTGGAATGCTTTTTTCCGCCATTTTCCCCAAATGACTTTACCATTTTTAGTTTCGTCATTCCACAGCTCCTTATTCCAGAATGAAGCTGGTGAAATGCTTCGAGGGCATTCTGTTGTTAAGCAGTATAATATATTGTTATTGGAGATCACCGACGAGCGTTTCAGGCTCGTGCTCGTCTGGACAGAGCCCGTGATAATAGACCTGACCATAATTAGGAGCGCTGCCGCTGAGGTCATTTCCTGTCAGGGCCGCGGCCCTCTGCTCTGAGGGTGGTCAGAGGGAATGCGGCCTCAGCATGTGGGGCTGTCTGGACTGTCTGAGGCCCCTGATGGATCAACTCCCACGACAGCTCCTCATTCATCATGCGGGGCAGCGGTTCCCAAACAGACAGCCCTCGCTGCCGCTCACACGGAGCTCGGTCCAGTAATTCCTTCTGACGGCTCAGATTGTCAGTCAAATCATCCCAATGTTGTTTTTTCTGCCTGTTCTTGGCGTATCGGAGTTTCTCCGTCACTTGGATGACAGGAGCGTGTGTTCAGCAGAGCTGACGATGATGAATGTGAGATCAGTGGGAGGCGTCGCAGCGCACTAACTAATATTCTGTCAGATCTAATAACTGTTTGTTGTTGTGGGATGCGAGTTTGATGGATGTGGAGCAGACTGGAGCGATGGTTTTCATTAATGAGCACTTTTTTCAATCGCAGACGATGGGCTCAATCTGAAAGTTCTAGATATCTGTCTCTGTTTGGTTCTAAGCTCGGCTTTTCGACCTCAAATATCATGCGTTTTCTTGGCGGCCTGCGTCAGGAACAGCAAAATTAAGAGATGAGATGCTGGAGGAAAATGAGGCCTTTACACACTGATGCTTCAGCTGCTCTTCTCTTCTCTTCTCTTCTCTTCTCTTCTCTTCTCTTCTCTTCTCTTCTCTTCTCTTCTCTTCTCTTCTCTTCTCTCTTCTATCTTCTCTTATCTTCTCTTTCTCTTCTCTCTTCTATCTTCTCTTCTCTTCTCTTCTCTTCTCTTCTCTTCTCTTCTCTTCTCTTCTCTTCTCTTCTCTTCTCTTCTCTTCTCTTCTCTTCTCTTCTCTACTCTGCTCTGCTCTGCTCTGCTCTGCTCTGCTCTGCTCTGCTGTGCTGTGCTCTGCTGTGCTCTCTTCTCTTCTCTTCTCTTCTCTTCTCTTCTCTTCTCTTCTCTTCTCTTCTCTTCTCTTCTCTTACTCTTGATCCGGCTCTGTCTGGCTCCTGGACATAGGATAGGACCTGGTGTGGGGTGGACAGGACCATTGAAGGAAAGCGACCCCATCATTTCATTAGATAAGAGAGCTCCTTCTCATGAATATTTATGAGGCACGGAGCTGTACTCAACTATTAAACACTGGTCCAGATCAGCATTCTGTGTTCTGTGACGTCTGAAAACTCGGATAGATCAGCAAAAACCTCACATTGTTTTCTTGACGTTTTGAGTCAGTGGAAGTTGCAAGGCATTCTGGGTAATGTATTGTTTGTACAGGAGCAGTGTTGAGGTAACGCTTTTCTCCTTCACTGATGCGTAGCACCCTGAGGTTAATGTAAAATAATAAAGTTCTTTTGTTGCAGATTGAGCTGAATGCAGTGTATATGAGAATAGAAATAGACTTTTGTTTAATTTTCAGCTTTAATGAGCGCTTTTGTCTTTAATTCCCATCAGCTGTCAGGCACAGAATGCAAACATCTCAGAAGTTGTACATTTTCTGATTCCATAGAGCGCTGCTTCTGGAATTATTCGACCGTGGCATGTATCTGTTGCTAAAGCTCCGATTTTCGATCTGGAAATGTTTTGCCTCTCCGTCGCTGTTTCCTTTATGCCGTTGTCCATCTCCAGGAACTCTGTTGCATTTCATTTACGTTAATTCTGACCAGTTGAAAAGCATTTTGTTCAGTGTGTTGCGAGCAATATCTGACGCGCCAGAGATGTTGCCCTTGTTCCGGAACAAATGAACCCAACCAGTCTGGGATGGGAGCGAGGCACAGGAACGATGCGGTGCTTTCACTGGGAGTTTTCTTTTGCAAGCGTGAGAAAATAACGCTGTAATGGGGGTGTGTTGTCTGTAATACAACTGTGACATCATGTCCAACTCACAAAGGGGGCGGAGCTTTAGCTTTTAGCATGTATTTTTAAATTAAATAACTTGGTTTCCGTTGCATTGTGCTGTAATCCTCTATTACTGTTTTTTATTTGTGTTACGTTGAGCACAAACTACAAAACGATTTTCTTTAAAACACAGCTGACTCTGCCTTCTGCGCTTCACGGGATCTGACTGAGAGGAATGCTTAGGGACCGTCTGCAAAGGGCCCATCCTAAAATGTGTTTTTACCAGAAAATGGTTCATGATTTCACTCTGTAATGCTCCAGTTTGACCAGAATCAAGCAAATGTTTCTCCGTAACTGTTCAGAATTATCATTCAGGTTGTTTTTGGCTATTTATTCTAGAATGTTTTGTGTTTGTTTGTTTATATAGATTTTCCATTTCTACTGCTCTGAATGAAATATTTTTATTTATTTATAATTTGCATTTTTTTCTCAGATGGTCATAATGAGTAGAGTAAAATGAAAATAAATGAGTAAACAAATAAAAAAAAAAACGTTGATCCATAGATGCATTGTTTTCCATGCAGCGATAAAATGAAGCATTAATCAAAAAATTGTTCTTTAAAAATAACTCTTGAGTTTCTTTGAACAGCAACACGTTACTTTTTAGTAAGTCATCAACAAAGTATTTGAGTTGCTCCATGAATGCGCTTAGTATTTTTCAGTAACCAGCCATTCTAAGGTTAGGACAGTGTATCTTTTCTTCATGGAGTCCTGCAGGGTGTCGTTTGAAGATTAACGGAGACAAACTCCTTGTTCCCCTGCTGGTCTTCTTGTAGTCGACGAAACACTTTCTTTCGTTGAGTTTTATAACTCTAGCTGCAGTGAGGCATCCACAAACGACCGAAACACACTTCAGAGAACAGAAGCGATTCAGAAAACATCTCTATTCCTGATTAAAAACAGACACGCTCGATGTTTGGACACGTCTGCACTCCACATCGTCAGGATATCTCTCTTCTCCTGCTATGAATTTGATTCTGGCAGATTGCTTCGAGATGAAATCGATCACCTCAATGTTTTCAAACACCTTTGAGGCATTTAATGTGTTAATGTGGAGCAGATGCAGATGCCCCGCTGGGTGGAAGGACCAGTCCATCTGAAACCTCCAAACTCTTTTAAAAGTCAATTCTTCCTCCTGAACCGTGTGCATCAGGCGTCCTTCTCTCAAATACTCGGCCAGATGCAGCGGAATGTCCCTTACGCTCTTCTCAAAATAAATGTGAGGATGCTTCATGCTCGGCGTTGTGTTCGCTCTGTCAGCCACATGTCAAACTCTTGGATCACGTCTCAGTTTGTAAGTCAGAAGCAGATGACCTTCTTCTCACCCCCCCTCTCTGCACTGAGAGGACCCCCCGACTCTCCATCAGACGCCTCTTTCACTGACTGATGGATGTATTGGGACTGGCATCGCCCCAATCCAGATGGGACGTCCTGTTTGGATGTTTGGAGGGGGGTGAGGCGAGTGATTGTGCCTGCCAATCATCCCAGACTCCCTGGAAGCTGTCGGGCAGTTTGACTAATGACAGTGACATCATCAAACTTCCCAAACTTCTGTTAAATGCACCACTGGCCGTGAAAAGCTCTTTATTGTTGCGCTGGTATTTTTCTACCGTCAACATCCAGTCGAGTGTTTGACTGACCATCGACATCTGGAGATCTAGAAATGATAAAATATTTACAAAGTAGATCAAATAGTGAAACTAATAATGGTCCTGCCTCAGGTCTAGGGGTTCAAGTATCGTTGAGTCCTGTTCCTGAGGGAGGGAACGATGCAGAGGGGCAGTGACGGATTAATGCGGAGCGGTTGATGATGAAAGAGTGAATGAGGAGTGAACATCTGGTCGGTCTGTGTTCCTACGTCACCTCCGCTCCACAGCTGTAGCTGGAACTGTCCTTTTCCATTTCCCTCTCCATCCCGGCCCTTTCAATTTGATTTCATTAAAACATTCAGCTGGAGAACCCCGTGGTTCTCTCTATCCGGATGTAACGCTCGAGGCTGTTCGAGAATACAAGTGTTCTCTTCAAAGATTGCAGACTTTGGTTTGCAGCATGTATTTATTTCCAGTTTCTGAAAAGATTTCTCTTCCTCTTCACTGCGTTACACACCAGCTAGTTTCTAATCGGTTTTGTTTCTCTCTTTTTCTCTCTCAGGGAGTTTACGCGTGATCTGGATCTTCAAGGAGGTGCTCCGACATCAGTAATACCCTCCGGTCCAAGGAGCTCTGGATGAGAACGTGAAGACGAGGTAAATCTGGAGCCCGAAAGCCCTTGTTGTGCTTGTAGATAAGTGAAATTGCAAACATGAGAAAACAAGAACGAGGGAAGCACAAATGGGAGTCAGCT
>SRMA01026989.1:220661-291092 GCA_007224835.1 Danionella cerebrum
CTTGGATGGGTTAAATGCAGAGCACAAATTCCTTGTATGGGTCACTCCGTACATGGTCATAACGTCACTTTCACTTCACTGAAAGAACACACATCACATTTCTGTAGAAACTCTGTAAATATTCCGTCCGGAGGGTTGAAGCATGTGGACGGTGCAGGTCATCGAGCCTCTTTTGGCTCATTTTCCAAAAGTGCAAACGTGAGCAGATGTCGTTTTCCTCTCGTCACGCGCTCGGCGCTGAACCCTGAAGCTGAATCCAGACGCGCAGAATCAGACGAGCGGTTTGAAGCGCCTCGGCCTCTCAGTGTAAACTCTGGCTCCTCTCTGTGTGTATTTACCCTGGTTAAAGATGTTATTTCTAGCACATGAGCCGGCGCTGGGAGAGCCGCTGTTTAAACGTAATCATACTTAGGGAGCGGATCACAGGCGTTCAGACGTAACGGGAGACGAGCAGAGATGCTGGAGCTGAACCAGGAGATATGATGGAGGTGGGCTCCTCGGTGTTTAGCTTGAGATTTGAGATGTTTTTCGTGTCGCGTGTGATGTCTTCCTCGAAACATCATCTGCTCACTCAGGACACGCGGTTCAGACTGTTGGATCAATCAGAGCCATGAGAAATAGCCGCGCTTGGGCTCAGAACTCGTGTGTCTTTGTGATAAATGTACTCACATTTAGTCACATTTCATTTAGTAGTTTAGCTTCGTGCTAATGCTAGGAGACTTCTCAGAACTCATTTGCATGTACAATTTTGAGGCTAATGGTGAAATATCAGTTAGAGCACATTTGAATATTCAGATTTTATCAGTTAGGGAAATAAATTTAGCTTCATGCTAAAGCTAATGTAAGTGCTGGAACTAATCCACAAATGAAAATTTGATTGGCTAGTAACATTTAGCCTCATGCTAACGCTAATATACCTGTTAGAACTGCTTTCAGGAGTTTGAATATCTGGACCTGCTTGAAGTTCATAAGCGTGTGTGGCGGGTACAAACGTGAGGCTTGCTGTCTTGCTCGGATGCATCCGGGTAGACCCCCATGAGAGGTGAAGGGGAGGAAGGTGGGAGTGATGAAGCTGATTCGGACTGAAGGAACAGCTTATATGGAAGAAGGTTAATTGGATAATTGAAGTAGGTGTGGCTCCAGATAGACTCCTCCCGAAAGACGTTTAATAAACTGTGTTTTGCTATTTGGATTTTGTTGGGTAGGGTAGACTAGATTCGTGCTGATGTTAAGATATCTTGAGGCTTTTTTTTACTCCTTTGCTTCCATCCCTTTTCTCTTATTTCACTCTTTCCTTCCCTCCATCACGTCTTTCTTTAATCCTGTCGCCCTCCCTCTTTCATCTCCACTTTTTAATGTGAAATGATTGAGTTCATCTGTGCATTTATCAATGCTATAGTTTGAACACACGTGTCTGGATCATATCTGTTTGTTGTAGTCTCGTATTTCACAACTTTTAATAATCTTTGCCCTTGTGGGAAAGTTTGTCCATCAGCTCTTAGCTCAGGGACTTGAAGCATTGTCCTCATGAATATTCACTTGTTAACCAATCAGAGAGCAGGGCCAATAGCTTGTAATCGCACATGTTTTGTTCGTTCATTGTTTGAAAAGTTTCTGATTCCCTCTAAAGTAATTTTTACCGTAGCACGCACGCACTTCCTGTTTTGGCAGAGAGTCTCTCAGAGTTTAAAGGAAATATCTTCAGAGCAAAAGACTCTTGTTCATGAAAATCCTGCGCCGTCCGTGAAGCTGAACCTGCCGAGCATCAGGTGAAGTTGGCCGATCACATGGCAAGCTTTCGACCAGACATTCTTCTCCTTCCACTTCAGCATTCTCTGAGATAACAGCCCTCGCTGATTTGCATGATTCCCCTGACCTGCAGCTGCTGAATGCCAGGCTGATAAAAGAAGTGTCCTTTAACCTTGAAACCACTTCCTTTTCAGGAGGCTTCTGCATAATGAGCCTTTGATAAGAAGCTTTGGGAACCGAATGCAGTCGGCAGCACCATGAAAAACCCCAATCACCCACTCTTTAGAGGATGACTTCTTTAAATAAAGCGTTCTAACCCGATGGAACGTGTTCAGGAGCTGCGTGTAATAACTGTAGCCAGCGGCGGATCTGATTTCCATATGCAAAAACTGGTTTAAGGACATCAGTGGAATTGACTTTGGGTCTATTTTGAATATTTTCATCACAATTTGCACCTGTGGGCTACCATCCGCACTTTACCTGAAGAAACGGAAGCTTCGACCGGTTCACCTTTAGCAGGTGTCTTAGCACAACAAATGAACACTGTTAAAATTGCTAAACTGCTAGCGAAAACGTTTGCGTCTCCCAGTGTTTTTTGACCCCGAAACTGAGCTGGTCCTTTGAGCAGGGTACAGCGGTTCAGTTTTTGCAGGGGAAAGCTATTTGCATATGCAAATTTGGTGCTAGCGAATGGTTACGAGACACCATTGGCATGTGGCCCTCAGACTGATGCACACCGTCTGAGTTCCGTTCTCTGGGTGCCGTTTCATGCACCACATTAACACTTTTAACAAGGTTTCATTCGTTTTCCACATAATTCCCGACTCCGGAGCGCTCGTTTCTGATTGGCCTTCTCAAAAAGCGGAATGAACTGAGTGTAAACATTGTAAACATGCTCCATTTCAAAAGAACCCAAGATCTCAACACAGTTTTGTCGAAAGGCAACAAGCTCACATAACAAGTGTCTTTATGATTTTATTAAAAAAAGGGAAAAACAATGAGCATTGAGTGTCTTTTAAATGCATTACGTGATGATGTCATCAATAAAAAACAAAACAATATAATACAAAATGTATTTGAGATTTAATTTCACTAATTGAGATGAAATATATATTCAATTAAAATAATAAATAGTATTATATAAAAATAAGAAAATAATATGTAGAACAAAATAAAACCAAATGAAATAGATTAGAATTACATAGATGTAAACTGTATAAACTAAAATAAAATGAAATAATACAAATTAAATGAATTCAAAACAAAATAAAAATAATAATACGAATTCTGGGATTTTTTCTGAAGCTTGTTTTCTTTCTTTTCATTCTTGTGATAAAGGTATCTAATATTTCTTATTTACTTTCATCGAGAGGAGATCTATTTATTCATTTTCTCTTCATCTTTGAGGTCTTGTAAATCTCTTGGTTTCAGAGTGTAGTGTTCCTCACAAGAGAAACTTGATATTTTACCAGCACTGAGGCACTCGGGCGGAACTGAAAACCTCTCGTCGTCATCCGCTCTTTTATGTAAAATATCAGTAAGAAAATAGCTCCATGGTTTGCATGAGACGACTGATGCGTCGCTGCCGTGTTCCTCACTTTGGTTTCTGAGTTGGAAGCGTTCTTTTGCAGTAAAGTACGTGGAATATCTGCAGAAAGTTCCAATGATTTTGTGCTGAATTAGTATCTTTTTTGTCTCTCTTTTTAACTTTTTATTTAATTTTTTTATTAATATGATTGTTATGTTTTAATTGTCTGTTATTTATTTCATGCTGCATGAGATTTCTCAGAAATGGAGGATTGCTCTCTCTCTCTCTGGTGATCATTGTTAACAGTGGAAGCACAATCAAACACTGCAGATATTGTGAATGCTTTTACAAAAATATAAATTCTTAATCTGTTTTTTTTAATCGAAATCTCTACAGAAATTAGACAATAGAAACACTGTATTCTTCGCATTCAGCTGCATGAGTGTGTCGTGTTCAAATCAAAACAATCATTTCATGCAGATCAGTGTCATCATTTTTACACATTCACAAAAACACTCAGCGAATGGATAGTTTGTCATGAATATTAGCCCTTAGAAGCCCGGGGCCATTTGGAGAGTTTTTTACCACTTGACAATTTGCTCTAATAAACTGCCTTTAAAAAGTTTATTGTTCTTGTTTTACTGCAAAAATAGTCTATAAACTGAGAACAAACCGTTTTTATGTTTTATAACAAAAATCAAGTGTTGAGACAAAATAAAAATTCATAATTCCCCTTGTTGCCAGCACTTTGTCAAAACTTTGAGAAATACAAGCCGTATCACAGGTGTTGTACTTCCCTTTTTCACCACTGATTTGGTGCATTTGGTGTCGTGACACAGAAAAGCAAAAACAATCAAGACTCACAGCCTTATTTGAAATTGGAATTAAAAGAAAGATGAGTTGTGTCATTCCTACTTTATTCAAATCAGCCGTTGGACTAGCACATGAACTCTGTCGCGGAACCATTACGTAACTTTGCTTTTAAAATAGAAAGTAGCAAAATTACCCAAAAGGAAATGTAACCCTTTCATTGGTTAAAATCATGTAAGTGTTGTAGATCAGAGTCTTCCGCAGATCCTTTCTGAGATGGTCAGCGGTGTTTCGATGTGAGTTTCGTTGATGTCGTGTGTTTTCTCTTACAATAGCGACGACTGCATCGGGCGGTTATTCTTGAAACTGCTGCCTTTAAACACACTTTATAAATCAATATGCATTCACTACATTTCTACATTGTTTCTGATCGAGGAGCGCTTGGTTTTCTAATGTCCTCTCAGTTTGTTGCTTTTTGAAAGTCACATGAAGCTCTCGTATTCTCTGCAATTTTATAATGAACATGATTTTTGAGAGATTCGGCCTAACTCAAGCATGAACCTGTCACTTCCTGCTCCATAGGCGTCGGTTGCTAGGAAACCAGCGGCCCACTCCATCAATTTGGGGCTGAGTGTTTTTCTTCCCTGCTTTTTTCAGCGGAGTTTGGCCGGCCATCTTTTATTGATGTACAGTTTCCTTTGAGGCGCAATGAGACTTTCTGTGGCCCGGACACTTTGAAAGGAGAGGAAGTGGGGGTGTGAGGGGGTCAGACGTGCTCTTTTGTGGAGCTCCTGTGGGACGGGGACAGAGGGGGCGAGGGGTGAGCGCTGCCGGGACACAAATGCGCTGGAAGATGCATCTCAGACTGCTGATGCTGGAAGAGCACAATAATAAAATATCACTGAAACAATGAGTGAAAACGAAATAAAAAGTAGAGTACAGGGTAGTTAGTAAAAGAGAGTAAATAAATGAAATCTGATCGATGTTCATGCACTGGGATCCGATGAAACCAGCTTCAGCTTCAGGATGGAAAGCTCGAGAGACACGGGGAGAGCGAGCAACTGTGTGTTTGGCGCTGGATAAACGAGCACGTTCACCCTCGGGGATGAAGTTTGAATAAGCAAATTCCTGCTCCTGATGCTTTTAATGACTTCAGAGCAGAGCTGAGTTTTCTGCCAACACAAAAAGAGCCACAAGTGAAAGTTTGCTGAATGGGAGGCCAAGGATAGGATTCAACTTCATCTCATGAGAAGCCACTGAAGCCTCGCTGATATCTAGGGTGTGTGCTTAGGGCCATTGTCCCGCTGGAAGTGGAACCGTCTGCACAGGGTTTCTCCGTACACTGTTCCATTGATCTTTCCATCAGTCCCGACTAGTCTCTGGCCCCTGGTGCTGAGGAACATCTCCAGACAGTCCAAGAGCCTGGTTCTTCTTAACACTTGATGAAGATGATGGAGGTCCCTGAACTCATCTTCCTCGTGTTTCTGCTCAGCGCAATCCTGTCGTGGAACGGTTCCGTTATCTGCATGCTTGGTCGGCCGAGGATCTTTTACACAGGAGATCTGCTCCAGTGCAGGTGACTCCAGAGAAGATCTCAAGGACAGGAATCACCTGTAATCAATTTGTTCATTCTTCACGAAGGGTTCTCACCGCAGCAGTCAGATGTTCTCCTATAACCTCCTCTAAATAGAAACTGAACAAACAGAAGAACCCTCTCTGAAAAATAAAGTTACTGTCTTGATTTAGAACCGAGCCCTCTCTGTGAACTTTCATTTTGTATTTCATAAAATGGAGTTTTATAAAAAGGTGTCATGTTTTGATCAAATGTAGTTACTTGTATCATATTTATTTTAGTTTAGTGTTTGTTTGTTTTTTTCACTTTGTTTTTTAGCATTGTGGATGTCATCGAGTCGAATAATTTAAATGATCGTCAGCTCCATTCCTGAGCATAACCTTAATTGTAAAAGGTTAGGTTACCTACTAAACCTAATCAGTCTGGTTGCGATGGAGGAGTTAGTGATGATGTGGAGCTGCTCTATCACTACACAATTTTTTTTAACCAAAGCTAAGATAGAATTCTGAAAATCGCTGGGGCATTGGTTGCTAGGGTAAACAGTTAGGTTGCTAGGGGGTGGTCAGTGATGTCATAAAAATGTAAAGTTGCTGCTATGATTTAATGTTCGTTGTCTTTTTCCCCTCAGGCCATTATAAAATAACGTTACGTATTTAACCCCTTCTAGAGCCGGGGGGGTAAATACTTCTGCACATATCTGTTCTTGCACAGACTGATCACCTCTACACGTGTGGTGACTTACAGCTTTCCAAACTTTGACCCCGCTTTAGGTCAATGGAAAATTCCCCAGTATTCCTTTAGTGGGACCAGTCTGGAAAGATGTAGAAACCTGAGTTCGGAAGTCTTGGAAAAGTTTGGGTTTTGGTGAACGAAGAGTCCAGGAGGAGATACTAGGAGACGAATACCGATGTTATATCATTTTTGTTCAGTGATGAGAGTTCTGTGAGCTCCAGACGGAATGTTTCCGGGTGTTTCCTGTCTCTCCCTGCGTTGTTATTCCGTGGGTGTTTGCTTGAGACTGCAGCGGCTCGCTCGCTCACTGCTTCGGTCGATCTGTTTTATTTTCATAAAGCATCACGCAGGATTAAGTTCTGCACGTTCTCACAGAGTCATCAGCACAGTCCACCTGTTTGTCTGTAGTTTCTCAATCTTCTGCTTTCAGTGTTTCATGCTTGCTTTGTTGCTGAAGTGGGAAGTTGCCAGATTCCTCTTTTTCATGCTTATTTAGTGTTCTTGTTTTGCATTTGAAAGACCACCCATTGGGCTCGGAGCGAGAGAGATTCCCTGATCGCGTCCCTCTGGAATATTAATGAACTTCTCCTGGGAAAACTGCCACAGAATGAACCTCTCAGGGGCTTCCGCTCAGCTGTCCTCAGAATCCTCGAGTACACCTCAAACTTTTAACTTTAATCTCCGTTCTAACGACTAACCACAAACTCCTTCACCTAAAACTCTTTTAACTGATTCACTTCACACTGGTAATTGAGCCGTTTACGCTTTTATCCAAAGCGACTTACAGTTCAGGAGTAAACATACGCAGTTTGTTACGAGGTCGGATTAATCATGAGACGTGCGCGAGGAAGACGGTCGAGCTGATAGTCACCTTAAACTCAACCCAAACTCTGAATTTATCCGAATTTTACTTCAAGCTTTTCATCGATTCACTCAGACTGATAATGAATCAACCTGAAACTCCAAAAACTCCAAATCTTAATCAATTCACTTTGAACTCTTCATTGATTCACCTGAAACTCATAAATGATTCATCCTAAACTCTGAATTGAGTCATGTCAAGCTCTTCAGTGATCCAATTGAAGGGTTTTATTAATTTACCTCACACTGAACTGATTCACTTCCAAATATCAATTGATTCACTTAAAACATTAATCGATTCCTCGTACTGTCAACGGATCCACCTGAAACTCTTACATGAATCATCTCAAACTCTAAATCTTAATCAATTCACTTCAATTTCTTCCCAAACTCTGAATCGATTCACTTTAAGCTTTTTATTGATTGACCTCAAACTGAACCGATTCACTTCCAACTTTTCTTTGATTTGCTTCCAACTCTTAATAGATTCATCAAAATGAATCAATTCACTCATACAGTCAATTGATTCACCTGAAACTCTTAAAAGAATCATCCCAAACTCTAGAAATAAAAACATGTATATTCTAATCAATTCACTTCAACTTTTTAATTGATTGATCTTAACCTCTGAAACGATTCATTTGTAATTCCTAGAGGAATAACCTCAAAATTGTAAGCGATTGAGTTCAAACTTTCAATTCGGTGGGATTCTAATGTGGTGAAACAAAACCGAATCGATAAACTCTCGACTGAACGCAGTAATGTGCATCAGTGATGGCACCGCAGAGTATCCGCGAGAGTTTGCCGAGAGAACATGCTGTAAATCCCATCCTGAGACATCGATTAGAGCGACTCTGAACCCTGTGTACGATGGAAACATGGAGGAACAGCTGCTGCACTGAAACAGCTGTGGAGCCGCTGCTGCTCCGCCACTAAACCAGAGAAGATCTCTCTAGCGTTCAGCAAGATCTCCTGCAGCAGCATCAGAGCAGCATCAGAGGGGGGGGGGGGGGTCGGGTTGGTTGTATTTATGAAAGGCCTCAAGGATCTTACCGTAACCTCGTAGAGATCAGTGAAGTTACATTAAGTTTCTTCGTGTTGTATGTTTGGGTTTTTATCTTTCTTAGATTCACTCGTTGAACCAAAGGATTCATCACCAAATATTGTTTCCTTTTTCAGACTCCGGATCATTTCTGGTCGTTGTATTTGTTGGTTTTGTACGTGATTCGACTCTTCGGTCGGTTATTCAAAGAGGCTTATGCTGCTATGAAGAGAACCCACAACCAAAGGGTATCTAGTGAAGGGCTTGCAGCAGGAACTCACAACCCTGGGATGCTGTAGTGATGGGTTTCTTTCTGATGAGGTTACTCCGGTCTTAAAAACCTGCGTTTGAGGGAAAACACTCTGTGCATCTTTATTTGTGAGCAACTCAGAAGCCATCGGAAAAGATTGGATGAGTAAGATTTGATGAAACGTTATTTTTGAACATGCTATGCTTCTGAACCAGAATAAATCAGAGGGACGTGCTGTTTTTTGGCACGGCGGAGCGGTCGACATTTGCTCGCAGACCTTTCAGAGGGACAAACAGAGTGGGAACATTGGAAAGTTCGAGTGGTTCTCTATTTTCCAGGATGCTGACGGCTCCAGCGGCCCCGGCGCACGTCACAGGAACCAGCCTCCGTCAGAACAGGAGAGGTGTCGGCGAGCCCCCGCCGCTGCTCCCGCTCGTTATGGAACCAATAATCAGCCAGAGGCGTCGCTCTCATGTTTTTTTCTCACTTTTTATTGCAAATATAATACAAAAGAGGAGCTCCTTCAAAGGCAGTAAAATGTTAAACTTTTTTAAAGACAAAAACTTGTTCAGTCTTGTGTACAAAAGAGATGCGCGTCAGGGAGAGCTGACGGCGTAAAGCACAACATCGGTGAGGGAACGAAGATGCTAAACTAAACTAAAGCGCTAAAGGAAAAAGTTCCCAACGAAAGGCGACTCGTCCAGTTCTGGTTAGAAATAAACATTTCAAATAGACAAATCTACATACGATAAATAAACACGAGGAATACAGAGCTGTACCTTTATGTATCTGTAAGTACCAGCGTGGCCCGGCGGGGTATAGGCGCAGGACAAAACAACAACAACACGCCATAAAGGAATAAAGAATAGAATGCAAATAATTTCTTTGAAATAAAATTAATACTAATAAATAAATTAAAGGGGTTAAGACTTCTGGGACGCTGCTGTAAGAGGACCCCTTCCTGTGGAGCAGGGGTCAAAGGTCACTTCCTGTGAGCCGCGGCACATGCTGTTACACACTCAGTAAATTCTCAGCTGCCGCTGCCACGTAGCGCTTCCCGCTCACAAACACATTCGGCTGCTGGAACATAAATAAAGGCTAGCTTCTATCGGAAAACAGCGAGGAGAGTGGTTTAGTACAAAATAGACTTCTCTAGCAGAAACACGGGACGTAGAAAGATATAAAAATAAAGCGAAGAGCGTGTTAAGAGACATACACAGTACATATCAAAGAATCCATAGTCGATAAGTCCTCACAGAGGAATCAGCATCTCAAAGACAGTTTTCTTGCAATCAAGGCTAAAAATAGATTTATATATTTATATAGATTCTAATCACGATTAAAAGGCACATCGGGAGCCAAAGTCCAGCTTTCTTCTTTCCTACGTGTGTGTGTGTGTGTGGGGGGGGGGGGGGGATTCAAGTGTGTCGTAAAGGGATGCAACCCCAAATGATTTGGCCATCGCCGGGTCTTTCTCCCCTGCCCCGGATTCCGAGGTGCCGGAGGGAGGCCAAGCGACTCGTTTTTGGGGGGGCGCTCTCCTTTTAAAGCGAGCGGATGGAATGCCGTGTGTGTTTCCGAGCGTGGCGGGGTCCTTCAGGGTCTGGAGAGCTGCGTGTACACCGGCTGCTGCTCCCAGTGCTGCGGACTGTGGCCGGTCGCGGGGATGATGGACGGCACGCCGCTCGAATCGCCGCCGATGGGGGTGTACATGGGCCTCTGGCTGGCGCTCATGTAGCTGAAGCCCGAGTAAAGGCCTGTGTTCTGGCTGTAATAGGAGCCGGCGCCGCCCTGGTGGTCAGAGTACTCGTACTGCGGCCGGCTGATGGAGGGGAAGGCCGTGCTGTAGTGATTGAGCTGCTGGACGTTGAAGGAGCCGTAGGCGGGGTGTTGGGGCGAGCCCTGCTGCTGTTCAGGGTAGTGGCTGGGGCTCAGCTGCTCGGTTTTGATGTGCGTCTGCGTGCTGCGCGGCGCGTCCGGCTCTCCGGAGGTCAGCGGGGTGAGCTGGCCGCTCTGGGGGCTGCCGTTCTGGGGTTTGGTCATCCACGCGCTGTAGTTGGCGGTGTAGCTGGGGAGCCCCGAGTGGCCGTTGGGAGGCAGGTACTGGTCGAACTCGTTGACGTCGAAGGTTTCGATGACGTCGCTGCTGAGCTCGCCGATGTCCACGTCCTGGAAGTTGATGCTGAGGGGGCGGCCGCTGCTCTCCTGGAGCGAACGCCCCTCGCGCTTCAGATCCGCTTTACCTGGTTGAGGGTCCGTTTTCGGAGTGGTGGGAGGGGTGGGGGGTCCCTGGGACTGGCCTGTTTGGAAACAGAAAGAGAGAGAGGGAGAGAGAGAGAGTTAGGACAGAGTTAAATGTTTTGAGTTGATTTTTACACAGAGAGAGTCATTTTAACACTGATGCTCAGATCTGAATCGAAACTGCGACTCAACTCTATTTTCTCTCACAAACCTCACACAAGGTTGAACTACTTTATCATTTAACTTTTGAGAGAGGAGTTGTATAAACACTCTGTGGGAGTTAAAGCAACACTGGATTTCTTGCCACAGAATAATCCAGATCATTCGATAAAGTTGCTCTAAATCACAAACAAGGTGCATTTGTTCCTCCTTTCGTTCGAAATGTTTCATTATTAGAATTTAATGTAAAGTGAGATGACTTTTGTGTCATATTTCAACCAAAAGAATAAAAGTGTACAATCAAATCGGAGCATCATCCCAAAGTTTTACACTAATCTAGAGACTAAAATGTTTCCAAAACCACATTTCGAAATAATCTATTTGTGTATTATCATGACGCATTTCTAGTTATATCTCGCAGTGTTACGGAGCATCCGAACCCCTGCATCAGAGCTTCAGAACTCTCACACGGACTTCTCTTGCACATCTCTGATTCAGAAGATTAGTTTGACTCTCCATTTCTGGATGAAACACTATTGGGAATCAGAGAAAAGCTCATGCTTTGGACCTCATTTGAATGTTTAATATCTTCCGCTCAGAGAGTGATGAGAGGATTCTGTGTCTGAAGAGAACTATTCGAGATCTTTGTTTCCGGGGCATGTTTGAAACCCTGGTTCTTAACTTCAGAGCTTCACAAAAGCTGCTGATGAAACAGCTCGGATCGAGACGCACGAGGAAAGCGGGCCCACCTGAGTGCTCGCTGGGGGAGTGCACCTCTCCCATGCTGGACGCGGGGGAGTCCGCCTGCTGGAGCGCTTTGAAGATGGCGTTTGGAGAGATGTGCGTCTGCTCCGCGCCCTCCTCCGCCTCGCCCTGCCCGTTCTTCACCGACTTTCTCCGGCGGGGCTGGTACTTGTAGTCGGGGTGGTCCTTCTTGTGCTGGACCCGCAGGCGCTCAGCCTCCTCCACGAAGGGCCGCTTCTCCACCTCGTTCAGCAATCTGTCCGAGAAGAGCGCGAGAGTTAACGGAGGAGGTTATTTATTCGACAGTGAAAACATGCAACTTTCAGCAACTGCGCCCCCCCTCTTACCTCCAGAGCTTCCCTAGGGTCTTGCTGAGCTCGGCGTTGTGGAGGTGCGGGTACTGATCCGCGAGCTTCCTGCGCGCCGCCTGCGCCCACACCATGAACGCGTTCATCGGGCGCTTCACGTGCGGCTTATTCTTGCTCGAGCCGTTCACGCGCACCGGCATGGGCACGAGCGTCCAGTCGTAGCCCTTGAGCACCTGAGACACCGCCTCGCGGATGCACACCGGGAACTTGTCGTCTTCGTCCTTCTTGAAGTCCCCGAGCGGCCCGTCCGGCGCCAGGAGGCCGTTCTCGCTCGGGCGCGTGTTCTCGGTGTCCGAGCCCGAGGCGGACGCGCACGGCGAGCCCGCGGAGTCCTCGGACATGCTCGGGCTGGGCGCGTCGGACAGACACTTGTCTTGCTCATCTGTCATCTTCAGGTAGGGGTCGAGGAGATTCATGCGCAGACTGTGGAGGCGCGATCTCAGAGAAAAATCCGTTCCGGCGGCGTTTAATTCCTGCAAATCCACGGCGCTCGCTGGCTCTCGGGCTCAGGCGCGCATTCGGAGTTTTTTCTCCTGCTTTGTGCAAAAGCTCCTGTGCGCGCTCCTGTGCTGTAGTTCCAAGAGAAGGGCGGACTTTGCTTTGGCAGCTGAGTGCGCGCGAGCTTATAACCCGAGCGCGCGGTGACGACAAGGAAAACGATGCCTCGCGCCCGCCCTCTCCATCTCTCCCTCCCCCTCTCTCTCTTGCTCGGTAATTACTCCGTTTTATAATTTCTTTCTCTTAACTTTGTTGCAGTTTTATCAGAATATTCGCGGGTAATCTACCTTTACATCGATCTTTCTCTCGGCTCGAGCGCGCGCGCCGCGCACTTGGAAACAAACACAGAAAGGGTTTAATGTATAATCCAGAACTGGTTTCGTGAGTCATTTAGTAAATCTTGTCTGGAGGAAGTGTCTGTGTTTGGTATCTCTGTAAAGAATGTCCCGAACGCGTGTAATCTCGCTCTCTTTCCTGCATTTGGAGAAGTTCTGCATCTCCAGAAACTTTCGGAGTTGTGTTTGGGGCGTCCGCGGGGATCTGGCCGATAGGGGGAGACCGTGATCTGCGCTCGGAGCACTGAGACGAGGCTTGCGCTCAGACAGATTTGAATAAAAAAGTTTGCATTTATGAGTGAACGCAGCAAGCAATCTGTCAGAAAGAGATGGACGATCACAGAGAGAGTGACACATTTGTTCTTTGAGCGCAAGAGCTCACGTGCTCGTGCTCGAGAGCTTCAGGACATGGTTTTGTGTTTAACATGATTTCGTTAAAGCTTGAGAAAGGAACTTCACTTTTGCGAGAGCTGCCTTTTCTCTCCGCCTCATCCTGAAAAACTCTTTATTTCTGCGGTTTTCTTATCGGTTCGATGATAATCTCGGGTGCTGTGGTCAGATATTTTTGATAAAGAGGGGAGAAAAATTGTACATCTGTTCGTCTCTTATGGTATTTTCCACTTGACTCTATGAATATTCAAAACTACCGACCAATGAGAGCAGAGGATGCTTTCTGTAGAAACGTTCATTATCGGCTTTTGTAAATAAGTAAATCTTTTAAGTCAAAGGTATGAGAGCAAACGTTTAGCATGATTTACTCTGTTTAAAATGCTTTCATGCTTTAGGTTTTATTCTTGCTGGTTACTTGACCAATAACAGGGTTCCCTTCTGAGCATGTGCAGACTCCACACTGTAAAGCAGGTTCACAGAACTCAAAAACGCTTGAGATACTGCATTGATAAATCAAACATTGTATTAATCAGATGATGTCAGCGCTGGCGGTGTGCGGTGTGCTGAGCGTGAATCCCAAACTCACGGCTCATTTCCTGACTTTCAAACACAGCTTCGACTGCTGCAAACTTGTCGGGTTGATTTTCGAACCTCTGCTTCTTTTTTAAATGGAGGAGCATTAAATCAAAACCTTGAAGCAGTCAATGACCGTATATAACATTGACGAAGCCTCAGTGACGTCACCCATCGGATCCCGGCAAAGTGAAATGAAGCTAAAAGTGGGCGTCGACAGCCATCACCTTTGTGAAAGTGTGTCACTTCCCTGTAATCGAAAATGCACTCAACAAAGAAAAAAGAAAACACAAGGAGTAGCCGAGTTCTGGGCTGTCAAGAAACCACACCCTTAAATTATGCACTATTTTAAGGCTTAAACGAGCAAATTATAAAAATTCACCCGTCTTAGGGTTTTCATGAAGGTTAAATCTAGAGATTTATATCCACAAAACTATTGGGGCTCCAAAGTTTGCAATTTTAACATGGGAGTGAATGAGAACCTGCTCCCGTGTGGAGCCAGCCTCTAGCGGCAGGTGGAGGAACTGCAGTTCAGTCACTTCCTGTTGCACATCGAGAGGGAAAGCAGGAGGTTGCCCCTCGATTCGGCCTCAATTTGTTCAATAGCAGGAGGAGGTGATGTGTATTTTTCAGTCTGTCGTCAAACTGCTACGGAAACACTCCGTTCAGAAGGCCTTAGATTTATTTTTTATAGAGCACTTATATTAGCATTTCAATATATAACAATGCATTATATAAGATATGTGGCTTTCTGATAAAACAGTGTTTTTAGATGTTTCTGAAACATGTCGACACCACAGAGCTTCTCACGGCTGGAAGAGCTTTTCACAGCCACGCCTCTAGTGTTCGAAATATAGAAATTTAACTCTCTTCCGTCTAAAAACGTGTCATATACACTATAAACCTGGAAAGTTGTCAACACACAAAACATCGATAGAAATCTGTTGCTTTACAGCATGTGAAAGTCAGAGACATACTTTTAAAGTAAACCTAAAAGAAAACAAATTCTATTTTAAATTTTAAAAGTGCTGTGCCATCAGTCAAGGCTAAATACCCAAAATAAACATTAAAATAAAAATAAACACTTGATCACTTTTCATTATTCTTTACTTTCACGCATTGGTTTGTAAATGTAAATGTTTTGAGGTAAAAGTTTTTAGAGTTGGGATCCGAATCTTTTTTATTTTGTCAACAATTTGTGAAATGACAGGAGGCATCTATGCTTCTATAGTCTACGTTCAACACGCAGCAAAAACACGGCATTAAAAAGATTTGACGTATTGTCATTTCCCTCGAAAGATAAGGACTTTGATAAGAACAAATAAGTGAATGAAGCAGTTAGGGATTTAAACTTTAACAATCCTTCCTTTAAAAAAGAAAAAATGGAAAGGTCACCGCACCCAAAACTTACAGACACCGATTATCTTAAAACATGACGAGATTACAAGCATAGAGTAAAACCAAGACATGAAGCAAATTTAGGTAAAAACCCTAAACATTCTTTTAAACTTTTTGTAGTTTTTGATTATTGTTAACTTGTAAAAGTAGTCCATCAGTTGAGTTTAGTGGCCTCAAAAACACACTGTTATGAAGAAATGAAGCATTTGATTCACAAAACTAGACGATAAATGATGTTTTCTTGAGTTGGCGAAACCATTGTTGAAATAAAAACAGAAGATTCAAAACTGTGAAGAAAGAGATTTGAAAATGGTGCTTCATTTCACAACACAACAGAGCCATAGCTCCCTGCTGCTCAAGGCTGGCGGAGATGATCCGGCTAGTATCTGGACGGGAGACGGCCCTAGTGATGTCAGGACCACTGTGTGAGTGGGTCCTAGCAGTGCAGTAAGATGCTAATCTGAGCTAATCATGTCTTCTCCACCAGGAGATGATGAAACAAGTTCAGGTGCAAAGAACTTTTGTCACTGTTACCCTTGCATGTGTACTAGATGCAGGTCCCCGCACCACATGTTTCAGTTTCATCGTCCAACCCACATGCGAGTAATGCAATGTTGTTTTGTTGCACAGGAAAACCTTTCAGATGTGATAAAAACATGGATTTATTCTCCCCGGATGAAAAGCGACATGTTGTTTCCCAAACTTTGGGACGCATGTCCTCCAGGCAGCTCTTGGAATAACACAAATATTGCTGCTCCATCGCTGCTGATCAGCTACTCCTGAGCTGGAGAGCAGGAGTCAGACTTGTGCTCGTCGCGGATCGGTTTGTTTGTCTTCTGTCAAGCCCTTGCAATGCACAAGCAGTCAGTAATCCAATCTGGCCCTCGCTTTAATTAAACCTGTGCCCGGCCTTACAGAACGCGGACTGTGCCCGTTTCATTCCCCCCTCGCTCCAACACACGCCGTTTATTTTCTCTGGCCGTGTTTATTTAAATGATTCCCTCCAAGCATAAACAGAACAGAAGTTTTGGGCGCTCGCTAGCTCTTCTGTTAACAGCGCAGCGCTAATAGGAAGGAGAGCCGGGGTTTATTTATTGTAATGTGGACTTACAGGAGTGAATGACAGCTTTTCGACTTCGCAGAGGCTTATCGAGGCATCTTGTAACGACTGCTGTGTTTTCTCCGAGGTTGCATCGCATTAAGCTCCTGTTAGCTTTCGCCGGGACGATTATTTCAACTCTGATACAGCCAATTAGATAAGTGTTACCACATTTCTGCTAGCACTCCTTTAAGAGCCTCCACGGTGGTAAAACTGGTCCGCTGCTGTTGCACTAATGCGCTCTGCTGGGAATTGTAGTTTTTGAAGATAATGTTGAGCGCAAGGTTGTAATGGCATCCAGAAACTCAGGACAGGCTTGTTTGCTTCTGAAAGTGGCACATATTTGGAATTAAGTGATTCTTCGGGATTGTTTAAGGTAACATCTAAACTCTGTTTTCCAGGGGATTGGAGACAAAAGTGGTCAGAATAAGACAAGCCCGGTCTGAACCTTTGTTTCTTGTCATTTTTAAACAAAGCTGCCATGTCTCGAAGAGGATTGAACACTCCAGTGATTTAAAACAAACCCTTTTTTTGACAAACTGAGATATGTATCTGATGCGATGGTTGCTAAGGGTAAAAAGCCTGGTTGCTAGGGAATGGTTTACCTCATCACCATGAGGGATATCATCTACAGTTTCTCCACAGGAATATGTAGCTCACCCGATGTAGTCGCTAGGGTAAACAGTATGGTTGCTAGGGAAGGGTTGTCATCATATAGTGTTATATCACACTGGGGATGTTTATACTTTCAGAAATATAAACCAACACTGATGTAAACATGACTTTCCTAAACTGGTATATATATATATATATATATAGAACTTCAGATAGAGTTGTTAGCGTAAAGTCTGGTTGCTAGGGAATGGTCATTATATAAAGTTCACCTTATAATTATTCGTAATATAAACAACCCCAGTATAAATGCAATTTTTACAAGTTAATATATAGATCTCAGACGCAGTTTCTAGGGTAAACTGTCTGGTTGCTGGGGTGTGGTCAGTGATTACATTTAATATTCTACTTTTATAATTAGTCATTTACGAATACAAATACAAAAAAAACTAATTTTCTAACTAATATTCACAAGCTGATAATGAAACAGATTATTGTGTGCATAAATACATGCTGAAATATCTGTATAGAATTTTGATTGGTAGTGTAACTACATAATTATGCAAATGCAGAGAAAAATAATATTCGAATGACGATGAGTAAACCGCATTCTGATTGGCTCCATGCAGCAGAAACGTAAGGATCGCGTACTCTACCAACGAATCTGGAGACGGAGCTTTAGTGTAAATATTTCTTTTTGAAACGAGAGTATTGTTTTATTTTTTTTTATTTTGTGATCCTCCTCCTTTTATTGTGTGATTTATTGGTGTGCAGGTCTAGCTTTTGGTGTGTTGTGATTTAAAGCTATTCTCCGTGACATCAGAAGTTAGCAGACGCACGATTAGCATGAGTGAAGGTAGCTTCTCTTCCTCCGCAGCCGTGATCAAACCCTGCACTCGCTCGAGGCCTTGGGAAACTTCTCATCTTCTCTTCGAGCGCGGGTGTGAAGATTGAGAGCAAACACTGGAGGCAAACTGAAGAATCATGTTTGGCCTCTCGTACTCGTGTTGTCTCTGAGGCGTTCCTCGCTCCTCTTCTCGGGGTCTGGCACAGAAACCAACCGCGGCTAATTAGAGTCGAGCACAAACCGACTCGTCTCGTTATGTTCTGGGTTTAAACGTGACTTTATTTGCTGTTTCTTTGAGAATGGAGCGTTGCTGAAGACCTTGGTGACTCTGCACACTTCAGCACGTGACACAAGAGCATAAACTTGTTCAGAAAGTGGTCAGACGTGCCCGGTGGAACTTCCACAAGTTTCAAAATAATATTGATGATTATATTTTCTTTAAAAAGTAGTAATTGCCCAGACATGTCAGACTTTGGACGCTCACCATGCTCCTTGTTCCATGTTCTGCTTTTCATAGATTGCAAACAGTTCTAGCAGCGCATTTGAGTGCAGTACCAAAGACCACCACCGGAGGAGCAGCCACAACCGAGCAACATGGACTAAAACCAGAGGGGAAAAATTACATTTCATTCCTAAACTGTGCTTTAAAGCTCAGAATTGTGACATTTTCCTGTAAATAAATGAGAACTGAAAAACGTCAAGTTTTGAATTCAGAATGTTGTTTCTTTTAAAAGAAATGTCCATGGTTTTGTGGTCGCGAGGGCATGGCCTGAGCAGGGAAGCCCAGTCCCCAGCTTTGCTGAAGGAATACCAAGGTGTTCCCCGTGCCAGACTGAGACATAATCTCTCCATCATGTCCTGGTTCCACCCCGGGGCCTTCACCATGCTGGAACACCTCCCTGGAACTGTGTTTAGTGAGCATCTGGAGTAGATACCGGAGCCTCCTGAGGAGGGGCTCTCTTCAAGGCGTGTGACCCATTCTCTAAGGGGGGCTCCTCCTTTTGTCTCAGAGATATTTGGTCGCATCACAAAGCTCTTGATCAGAGATCCTTCGCTCTCAGGCTTGTGGTCAGGGTTTAACCAGTGAAGGGAATGTGGGGGCGCTCTCCCTTGGGGTCACCACCAATGAGAAGCTTTGGGTCCCACATGGATCCTGTCAGGACTCCAATAGTTCCACAATGAAAGTGTTATGTTTCATCCGTCACTTTTGTTTTCAACTCTTGACTCTTTTTGAAAAAGTTGAAATAGAAATCATTTATATTTAAAGGTTTCAAAAGATCATTGAAATATTTTATTACTCAGATGTTTCTGTTTAGTCGTGCTGGACATACGCTTACTCTGTTAAACTGAAATAAAGAAATACAATATTGAGCCTTCAATTCTGAGTTCATGGATGGTGCTCCTGCCAGAGAGAGGGATGTATCCTGGTCAGAGGGGCTTCCCAGAGATGGAGAGAGGGGGGGGGGGGGTGAGAGAGGTTTCCCAGGTCAGAGCTGAAGTGTTTGCTAACATGCGTCGCTTCGTCTTACAGCTTTCACTTTCCTTCCGTCACATTTCACACGCTCCTCAGATCTTTTAACACCCGGAGAGCATGTCCCTGGGCCCTCGAGCATAGATTCACGCTGAGGGAAACAAGTTTTTGACCCCCTGTTGCTTCGTGAGCGTTTCCTTTTCATTCATTCGAACTGACATGCTCCTATACAAAGCAAAAAGAGTGTTGAGCCCTGCTTTAGATGTTTCATGAAGATCCAGTTTGGCTCTGGTCTCGTCGAGACTCCACCCTTTAGATGTTCTGACCACTAAAACTATATTTTGTAGAACAGTCCAGGACCATCATGAGCTTCTTCTGGAGCCACTGCTTTGTTGTGTTTTGAGTTGGTTGACTCGTTGGTCCTCCTCCAAACACCTGGATTCTGCTCTGTTCTCTGGAGTATTTGGTTCTGTGGCAGGACACAAATTCTTGGTGTGTTTTTAATCTAGTCGTTTTAAAGGAAAGCTCACACTTTTCAAGGCCTTGGAGCAGAAATGTGGCTATTGTTTTGTACCAAAACTCATTACCATAAACCCGCCCACCATGTCTCAAACAAATAAACCTCATCATCAACTCTCATATAATCTCTCAGTTTCCCTCCATGAATCCTAATATCATCTCCTTTCCCGTCTGTTAAACTCTAATGGCAATGGCAGCATGCCGTCACCTGCTTACGTCAAGAGCTGTAAAAAGCTCCGCCTTCTTGTTTCTGATTGGCTCAGCTCTTCTCTGATGAGAGGTTCATTGGATGTCTTTACATTGTTTTCGAACGATCATGTAGCGAAGCAGCGCTCCGTTCAGTCAGATTTATTACCTTTTAATTCTATGACATCATAAAAAAGCAGCAAAGGAAATAACGGAGATCACCAGTGGCTTCCTCGAAGGACTGCCTTCACCCCTGGTTTAGATAGTTCACTCCTTGGAGGCTGCAGTGCTCTGCCCCCTGCTGGCAACCAGTAGAAACATTGTGGATTTGCTCGGATCCTTTCACTACAGACTGCTTTGTGAACGTTGAGTCTGAACTGTTTTTGATCCAGCCTCAGCTCCAGAACAAGTGAGCGTATTTGTTAAATAAAGCACATCTCCTCTGTAGCTCACAGCAGCGAGCAGAATAGATTTTGATGAGCTGTAAACACAGTTTTTTTAATGTTCTTCCGAAATAAAGAATCATCAGAAAGGTGCATCTGCTTAGCGAGTGGGATGCAGTTGAGTTATCTGATGAAAGTGCTTAGATGTTAGATGTCAAATGTTAGATGTGCACCCCTCGCTCACGTGTCCGGTCGAAGCCTGGGAAACTGAACTGGCGCAGCAAGACAGGAACCGTGGAGAAAGAGTAGCTGCTACTCTCTGCAGCGCAGCGCAGACATCCATCCGTGCATACTGATGCGGGCCGGGCATCCTCGCTCTCAGCTTACACACGCAGACACAGAGACAGGAAATGGTTCGGCTTGATTTCCTGAGATCTGCTGGAGTGAGAGACTTGAAGTCAGGACCGTTGTGAGAGATCGAGGCGAGGGTAACACTATCTTAATAGCTTTCAGATTGGGAATATGAAAATCAGCCTCTATCTCCTTCCTCGCTTGCGGAAAGCTCGGGAAACACTCTGATGATTTTAGGGCAGAAGTCAGAGAGTTCCTAGCCTCATTGTCTTTCTTTCACTCTTTCTTTCTTTAAATACATGTTTATTACCTAAACTGCGCTATGTAGTTTTTGTCCTGGTCACTAAATATTTTTAGGGCCCAAGTCAAACAGTTCCCAAACTTATCATTTTTCTTTTTTCTGTGTGTGACTGTGTTTTTTTTATTATGTTTTTACATATTTTTTGTCCTTGTGACTATATTCTATTTTTTAAAGGCTGGGTTAAACATGTTATTTTAGTAATATATAAATAATAGAATAATTTGTTATTATATAATTTAACATTTTTTATGGTTTCCTTTTAGTCTTTGTGTGAAATTGTTTTTATTCTGTTTTTGTTGAGCTTGTGACCATATTTTCTTTTTGTAGCTGCAGGGTCAATATCTTTTTGTTTTAAATTAATGAATATAAATTTATTTCTATTCTATTTTTAAGGGCTTACTTATTTTTACCTTTTAGTAATTAAAAAAAAAATCTTTTGGCTGTTTGATGTTTCTTTCAAACCCGTCGTGATCTTTCTTCATTGCACACATGATGGTGGTTATGTTTTGTAGAAAAAAGCAGTCGATCTTGTGGAGGATGTGTAGCATATCTCAAGAAAAAGATGCTAGTGGCACTAAAATCTTTTTTGTTTTGGGAGAATCTTTATTTAATATTCAGACAGTGTTTTTATTATAGATTTGTGTCCAAACCTTTGGCTGGAATCATAATGCATCCCGTTTTGACAAAACAAACTCTTGAAACACACTCCTCAGGGGAAATGATTTCAGCTCTTGACAATCACTTTTCGATTCTCTCTCGATCTCAAATTATTTAATCGTTTTCCTCCAGTTTCTCCAGCTTCTCTCTTTCTCTCTCTCTCTCTCTGAAGGTCACAGCTTGCGTCAGAGAGTCGCGTTGAGAAGTTTGTCTCTGCAGGATTGAGTTATTCAGCAGAGAAAGGGCTCTTCCGTGGCTTGGGGAGAGTGACGGTTCATGCACACGCCGTTGGTTCCTGTACATGTGTCTGCTGGTTACCCGCTGCATCCCTCCGGCGTGACCCCCGTCCCTCAGCTCTGTGATGTAGCTCTTAGTAAACTTGTCGTGCGGAGAAGTTTGAGTTTCTAAAGCAGAAAATCCCAGTCTGAGCCTCTCCAAACACAACCTTCTAGTGAACGCTCGCTCGGGTGTCGCCTGCCGGGGTAAATAAACACCGCTGAATGTCGCTCTGTTCCCCCAGACTCGTGCCGTTTCCCACCTCTGTATTTGCAAAGATCCCAGAATGCCTTGCAGCACGTCTCACAGCCATCACACAAATACACCTCATCACAGTTCCACTCCATGTCCACTGTAAGATGTAGATGGAATGAAATGTTGGGTTCTGCGCACGTTTCGAGCAGAGATGGCGCTAGGACGACTCTATAAAGTGATGTTTGAAAGAACTCAAACCATAGACTAATGTAAACGTAACGTGTTCCATTCTTTCTCTCAGAGGTGCGCTCCCAATGATCCCGTGCCGCTAACCATTCAGCACTCGAAACCTTTGTGTGGGAGAACGTGGAGCCCCGCCCATGTGTCGGTAGTAGATGAGGTTGTAGAACCTTCCTCAACGGTTCTACTCCTACTTCTACAGGCAGCTGGAGGGGTATTTACCTGCCAGTCGAGCTCAGCCACAAAAGAGCACTTTATTCCAGATAACAACGGCTAAACGTTAAAAAGTGTAAATCCTTCACCTCTAGCAAACGACTAGTACATTTAAACTACAAGAGAGGGGGCCATGTGGAGTGTATTTGACTCCACCTGAATAAACACTGATGTTATGAAAATGTAAAATTGTATTTATTTTTTATTTTTTAGACCGTGTAACTCGGTTAAATATTCGACGATAGCTTGAATCCGAGTAGGAGCAGCCTCAATTCTTTTTCATTTTGCGTCGATGTTTTTACTCTCAAAATAAAACAAGACCTTATTTCATTGATTATTTAATCCTTTTTAAACTCGTCGTGTTAAAGTGTGTTACATGGAGGAATCAGCCAACGTTCACATCTGGGTTACCACTGAACACAGTCACAACTCGTTTAACAAAAATATATTTCAGTTATTCATTTGCCGCCAGCTCCCTGGAAACTGTTATTTTTAGCTAAAAAACTGTCGATTATCCGCCGTTTCAGTTTCATTTCAGTGTCTATGACTTTGGATCAGCCAATAAAAAGGATGTATAATGTTTCCTAAAAACATCATTACAGCGTCTATCGATGTTGCTTTAATAAAACGTTGATCGCTCACTATTGAAGTTTCTCGTAATGAATCTCTCTGATCTCCCTCACATCGACGTTAATCATCAGACGGTAACTTATTGTACAAGTCATGAATATGCAAATCGGTAACCAGTAGGTGAGTGGAGTAACTGCATTTCTGAAACCGGAGTAAACCCGGAGGAAACCCAGGCAAGGACCGGGAGAACATGCAAACTCCTTCCAGGAAGGTCACCATAAGCCTCGAACCGGCACCCTTCTAACTGGAAGGCCACCGTGCTTAACCCGCCGCCTCAAAGTTAAATGATCTGAGCAAATCGTAAAGAAGTAAAAATACGCTGGACTTGTAAGGGCTAAGACTTCGGCGTTCACGTAAACTTTACTCTTTCAATCTGAAATTCCACCTGGTTTTGTAAATGAATATGGAGATGTTTTTCAGTCATTCTCAATGTTTTATGAATTACAGGAAAGCAGTTTTTTCCAAACACATATTCCTGGTGTTGGGGAGCAGTTTTAGAAGCAGTTCTTTCTCTCGCTCAGAGGGAATTGGGCCACAATCAGATTAAATGTATTGCAAAATCAAACGGGTTCAAACTTCACTGATGCAAAAACAACGAGCGAGAGCCGGATTAGTGAAGGACCGGGCGCGTGTTTCTGCAGCGTGTGATTTAACTGCATTCGTTTAAAGCTAATCATTGCTGTTTCTTCGTGTCCAGCTTGTTCTCTCTCTCCCTCTCTCTCTCTCTCTCTCTCTCTCTCTCTCTGCTGCGTGTGTTTGACTGATGTCGGTTCCTCCCTCTCGGTTTCAGCATTCATCGCTGTGGGCTCCTCGCTGGGTGCCAACTGATGCTATCTCTCTCTCCAAACAGCCTCCAGCCCAGCCTCCGCCGGTTTCACAGACTCACACGCAGCAGCAGGTAGAGCTCAGGAGGGTTTCTAACGT
Organism: Danionella cerebrum; assembly: GCA_007224835.1. Classification (NCBI taxonomy): domain Eukaryota; kingdom Metazoa; phylum Chordata; class Actinopteri; order Cypriniformes; family Danionidae; genus Danionella; species Danionella cerebrum. Next base: position 244,817 of record SRMA01026989.1, read on the forward strand.
TCCTGCAGAAACCATAGCCTGCTTTACGAATGTTTCTGTAAGCTTAGAAACTGTAAAACATCACAGGAGTAAAACTAAATACAGTACTATGGTTTTATAGATGCACTGCACAACTGATGTTCCTCAGAGATTAGTGTTTCAGTTTCACCGTCCAAACTCTCTACCCAAAAGTGTTTCAGTTTTACCGTCCAAACCTCCAGCTCTACACCAAACAGTTTCAGTTTCACCGTCCAAACTTTAAACTCTCTACCAAACAGTGTTTCAGTTTCACCGTCCAAACTCTCTACCCAAAAGTGTTTCAGTTTCACCGTCCAAACCTCCAGCTCTACACCAAACAGTTTCAGTTTCACCGTCCAAACTTTAAACTCTTTACCGAACAGTGTTTCAGTTTCACCGTCCAAACTTTAAACTCTCTACCAAACAGTGTTTCAGTTTCACCGTCCAAACTCTCTACCCAAAAGTGTTTCAGTTTCACCGTCCAAACCTCCAGCTCTACACCAAACAGTTTCAGTTTCACCGTCCAAACTTTAAACTCTTTACCGAACAGTGTTTCAGTTTCACCGTCCAAACTTTAAACTCTCTACCAAACAGTGTTTCAGTTTCACCGTCCAAACCTCCAGCTCTAAACCGAACAGTGTTTCAGTTTTACTGTCCAAACCTCCAGCTCTAAACCGAACAGTGTTTCAGTTTCACCGTCCAAACCTCCAGCTCTAAACCGAACAGTGTTTCAGTTTCACCGTCCAAACCTCCAGCTCTAAACCGAACAGTGTTTCAGTTTCACCGTCCAAACCTCCAGCTCTAAACCGAACAGTGTTTCAGTTTCACCGTCCAAACCTCCAGCTCTAAACCGAACAGTGTTTCAGTTTCACCGTCCAAACTTTCAACTCTCTACCGAACAGTGTTTCAGTTTCACCGTCCAAACCTCCAGCTCTAAACCGAACAGTGTTTCAGTTTCACCGTCCAAACCTCCAGCTGCCACATAGACATTAGTGTGTGTTCTAGAGCAGTTTTTTGATGAAGGCATCCCAGAGCGCTGGACCCGTTGCAGATTAGCACATGCGCATGTTTAAAATCGAATGTTTTTATTGCGTCTGACATTTATTATGATTATTTCTCGCAGGAAACTCTGCGCTTCATAATTTAATCCCATGCTTCTTTCGCTGCCGCATTAAGAGCTCATTTCAAGTGTGTTTGTTCTGTTTTCCATAAATGATGTTTTTTTTCGTAGCTTTATGACTGGCCTTACTGCTCCCAGTCGGACCGCGAGTCCCGAAACCACACGCACACTCGCTCGATTCTAATGGGAGGCTTCCTGGCCAGCGCCAGCTCATGAACATGGAAACGCGGTCGCCCTCGCCAGTCCAAAACCCACAATGCACCTCTCTCAATCCGGCCCGGCCAGAGGAAAGTGCTCGCTCCAGCACCTCGGCAAGTGCCGTGTTTGTTTAATTTCATGATTTTATTTTCCTTGCTAACTCCCCCTGCCTTTCCCGACCATCCAACGCTGAGGCCTAAGTGTTTATCTTGATTTTTTTTCTCTCCATACGTCTCGCAAAATGAAAATAAAGGTAATGTCGCACTGATAATATTTGGAGTGGCATGAGGCTTGTTTTCCTTTTATTAAATGCCGATTAATATTCAGTGGTAGAGAGGGTAATACTGGCTGTTATTCCCCTGTATCCTGCAGAAAGCTTGCTTTCGGAGTCTGGGGGCCGCTGCACGGATGTCTGGTTTAAATTACAGCATAAGCTCAGTTTCATTCACATGTTCTGCACACATCTCTTTTTTCCTTTTCGGGGCAGTTGTAATTGTCCAAACGAGGTGTCTCTTTCTCTAGCAGGGAAACGCTAACCGTAGAAAACGAGGCCTCATTACTTTCGTCGAGTTTCCTTTGGTTTGTGTCCCTGGACGCGGAGCCTCCAGAAGTGTTTAATTAGCGGCAGCGGAGGAGCGGAGGAGCGGAGGGGGAGCTCGATCACAGATGCTGATGATGCTGCTGCTGCTGCTGGTGACTAAGTGAAGGCAACCCCTCGGCTTCACGTGATTCTGTACCGTGCTTGCCAGATTGGCGCGGATCCTCCCACAATGAATCACTCAGAGCTAGGAGTGGGTGGGGTTGCCAGTTCCAATTTTTATTTCCAAAACTCGTGCTTAGCCTTGTTTAACATTTAAGTAAACCTTCTGCTCGTGAAATGTCAGTCGTTTTCTCCATTTGGAAAATTCAAATGTTAGGAATAAATCGTGGATAAAAGGGATATTGTGTTAAATGCTCAATTCTAGCGCTACGTTCCGATTGTTTCGTTTGCGTTAGGGTTTAAAGATTATTTATTAGATTCATAAAATCTGACTCAGAGTTGATTTTTATTAAACACATACAAATTTGAGGAAAACAATAAAAAGAATAATAATGCACCATGGATGGATCAACAAATAATTGTATTTTTTATAAAAAAAAATCTATAAAGTTATATAAGAAGTACTTTAAATTAAGTTTTAAAATAAAATTAGAACAAATAGTAAATAAATAATTGTTTTAATACATTTTGTCTTCAATTTTAATTAGAACATTTTAAACTAAAATAAAAATAATGTAAACTTTTAAATGAATAAATTAAAATGTAACCATTTTAAAAAAAACTAATTCAATTATAGAATAAAAATATAGTGGTTCCCCGAGATACGAAATTAATCCGTTCCAGGGCCGCGTTCGTATCTCAAACCTTTCAGCTCTCAGAAACAACAGAAGAAGTAGAAGAAAAAATGGAAAAGCAGAGAAAAATCAAGGAACGTTTCTTCAATCCTTAAATCTACACATTGTTAATGTAATAAATGATTATAAAACAGAATAAAACACAAACGAAATACGTAATATGTTCATAAATGTGAAACTTTACCTTGAGAGTGAAGCGATGTGTCGGAGGAGGAGGAACAGATGGAAGAAAACATTACGGCACCACGTATGAAAGTTAACTTTCTCGAGATATTTAATAAATTACTAACGCTAACACGATTTCAAGCACGAGCGCAGACAGATGGAGAGACGCTTCTGAGAACACGTCACAGGGTTTCTCTAAGTTGCGCTACAGAACAGCACTTTCCACGTTATAAACGTTATTTCTTTTACGACGCCTTGACGCTAACATTTGTGATAGTACATTATTAGTAATCTATACGTAATGTTTCGCTGTGATGTTGAAGTGTTTTGAAGCGTATCAGCACCCGGAAGCACAGCGTGACGTCATGACGTCAAGCAGGAAATACAGCAGAACAGCTGGTGAATGTTTGCATCTCAAATTTTTCTCTGGATCTTGAAGCAAAAAAATTTCCCGTGAGACGTTTCGTATCTCGAACATTTCGTAACTTGAAGCATTCATATCTCGGGGTACCACTGTATAAATAGAACAGAAAGTTAAATAACAAACGCTACAAACTATATATATATATATATATATATATATATATATATATATATATTACTTTACCTAAATGATCAAAGTGTGATGCTGACAGCAAGATAATGACTCAAATGATTGACAGCTCGTAACTAGGCAACCAAAGAACGACTGCGGAGTGTGAAGAACGGCCTCTGTTTCATCTGACCGTGGATGTGTAATCCAGCCTGACAATGGTACAAAACACGCGTCCGGGATGAGAATGAAACACAGATGAAAGCGGCATGATTTTTTTAAAGAGACGAGAAACAAAAATGGCGTTTCATTACCAGAGACAAACTCAGTGGATTGATCTTTACGTTTATTTTTTGCGGAAACAAATGTCTGGCTTGAGATGCTTGGAACTCTTCCTGACTCTCGAGGCTCAGCGTTCCATGGATCACCTTTTACGACGGTGCCGGTGTCTCTGTGTGCGCTTCAGGCCGTTCTTCCAGAAGATTTCTGCAGGAATCTGTTTAAAGTCAACTATTCTCTCTTTAACGTGTTTGATTGAACGTTCCACTCTCACTTTTAGTGTTGTGCAGATTCTGGCTCGGCTTCAAGGCCTTTATGTTGAGCGTCTGGGAAGTGTTCGGTGAAGTTCGGTGCCCGCGCCTCGGCGTCTCTGAATGTGTGTAAACATGTGGGAGGAGAGAGCGTGAAGAGAGAGCTGTGATGCTGGTAGAAACACCCACACGACGCGCTTCCATTGCTGCTCTCCCGCGCCGCCACGTGTGCCGGGAAACATGCTTCTCTGCCGTGAACTCGAGCGTATTAATAATCGGTTAATCCCGCCCTAAACGTGTCGCTCTCGCCAGCACAGGATTAAAAACATCTCAAAGATATTTATTCCTGCTCCTGCTCTCTGGCATTTGTTTCAAAATTGCCATTTAAAAATGAAAACAATACAATGATTATGAAATAAGAAGAGTATCAGTTACAGGACACAAATATTAAATAATGTACTCCACAGAAAGTGTCTAAAGCAGAGTGTTCTCCGGAGTATATTTCATTATTTTGAGATTGCAGGTTCAAAAATGCAGACACAGCTGGATATTACCCACAATCCTCTTTGGGGGAATCTGGTTTGAAAGGACTTGAAATTAAATAGAGATTTAATAATCTAATATTTATTTGATCTGTGATTGATGAATGAATGAAAGAAGCTCTCAAGAAATAAATAATTCCGCTCTGTTAAGGAAGGCAGGATAATAAATAAAATAAATTATTTATAAATGTTGAATTAAAAAAAAAAAGTAGTGTTTTATAATTATTCATCAGGTTGTGTTGCACTTATTAAAAAGATTCCGTATTTGTATAGAGTTTCAATGAAAACATTTTCAAATACCAACAGTAAATATGTTTGTAATTATTTGTAAATAATGATGATTATGAAAATACAAAGAAAAGAGAAACGGAAACGGACTCAGTATTTGGTGAGAGCACCCTTTGCCTTCCTCTAGATCTTCTGGCTGCTCACAGTTTCTGAAGGAGCTCTGCTGGAGGTAGCTCCAAGCATCTTGGAGAACTCCTCCCAGGTCTTCCTCACATCCTTCATGGAACGCCAGACGCACTCGATGATGTTCAGATCTGTGAGGAACCTCATGTCCTTGTTTTCACTCGAGATGAATTTGGCTGTGTGATTGTCCTCAGGTATGATTTCTCCAGAGCTGATGGACCTTCTGTTTCGAATCCGCAGCACTCGACCGCTGCATCTACATTCTTCAGAAGAGCTTGAAACCTGGTGAGACCGTGTTGCTGCAGCAGAACTACCTTGTGTCTTAGTGTTGATGAGAAATGGCAACCTCACCTCGGCACCAGCCTCCTACACTGCTGTTTCTGTTTCAGTTCATGACTGACTGGGTTTAAACATTGAGCATTAGCATCTGTTTGGATCGTACACCTGACTACAGTCTAGAAGAACTGAGTCGGCACAGAGCTGCAGCTGTGAAATAAACGGTGGTGGTTCTGAGGGAGGCACTGATTGATGAGAGGAATCTCCACGAAGCGCTTCAAGGAGCAGCAGGAAAACAATATTTAACAAGCTGCAACATCATGAGATGAACCACCATCTGTACAGTCTGATCTCCCATGATGCTTTGCTGCAGAGGATGCTCTCTCTCTCACTGAACCTGATTTCGAAGAGCTTTAAACAGGTTTCTCTGGGGCTGCTGTGATTTGTGGTTTATTTACGGTTTTCATGGATCGGTGCGCCTTCATGTGTGTGATCCCACGAGCGTTCTGACCTCAACATGCAGTCGAGACCAAGAGGAGCCAGACGTGTCAAGTGCAGCTCCAGGACAGAGAAACTGAAACACTCGGTTCTGTGTGCGGCGAAGGGAAAACAGCGCTGTTCCAGATTCAGATCCACCAGAAGATGTTTGACGGGCTGCAGAAACTTTGGAATATTGATCTGTTTGAATAGTGACCCTGCTTTACATTGTCATCTCTCTCTCGCTCACTCGCTCACTCTCTCTCTCGCTCTCTCTCTCTCTCTCTCTCTCCAACACACACACACACACACACACACACACACACACTGACACACACTCCGTCTGGTAACTGGCTGGTTTTGCAGAGCTGTGAGCGTTGCCAGACTGGTCTTTGCCAACAGTAATTGTTTCCACATTGTTTCGAATATTACAGTCTCAATTTGGCCTGAAAACCGTGTTCTCTCTCTTTCTCTCTCCCCCTCCCTCTCTCTTTTCTCTTTCTTTCTCTCTCTCCCTCTCTCTCTTTTTTCTTTCTCTCCTCATCTCTCTCTTTCCTCTCTCTCTCTCTCTCTCATCTCTCTCTCTCACTCTCTCTCTCTCTCCTCGTCTCTCTCTCTCATCTCTTTCTTTCCTCTCTCTTTCTCTCGCTCTTATCACTCTCTCTCTTTCCTCTTTCTCTCTCTCTTTCCTCTCTCTCTCTCTCCTCTCCCCCCCCCCCTCTCTCTGGCAGGAATGTGCACATGTAAGGGTGGAAATATATCATTCATTTTTTTGTTGTAAAAAGGCATTTCCAAAGCTAACAGACGGCTGGAAATAGTCCTGATTGTTCCTCGTGTTCGCCAGAGGGGCATTTCCAGATTCCCATCAAATCTATTCAGTGTTTCCCTGACCTTTATACTGAACCCCCCCCCCCCCAATAAATGATGTATAAAAACAATATTTTTTTCCTGCTGGAGATGGAACATCACCTAAATCCAGAGAGGTGTTCTGTTTAAAGATGACAAGGTGTCTTAAATATGAGAAACAGTAACTGAATATCAATCGTTTCTGTTCTTCTGTCCCGGATAATTTAAAGAAAACATTTGTATGTAGTGCTTGATTACAGCAGGAGTTATCGCATGTTACTTCACCTTTGTTATTTTATTACGAGATGTTTGTTCGGGAGGAGTAATGCTGTCGTTACCTCAGAACCGATCTCGGGTCACGAGGAGTGATCGCTGCAGATGCAGCACATGTACATTTCTGTGACGGCAGTGTTGCTATAAAGCAGATTAGAGAGCAGCCTGTTGTAATGTTTTAGTTTTATAGTGAATTTTTTATTTTTAAATGATGCTGTTTTGTGGGCGGGATCGTCACCTGCCTTCCACCTCCTCACTGGGAGGATACTACCTATAAAAGCAACTTCACAAAAATATTTTTCTAATCAGCTAAAAATGTAGTTCTGAACATTTAATATTTAAAAAAAAATGAAATAAGTAAAAATTTGCATTTAAAATAAAATATAAAAATAAAATATAAAATATGTAATTATTATATATTTAAAATAAAACATGGACAATTTGATAAACATAAAAAAATGAATTATTCAAAAATATAATTTTATTTTATACTTTACTTTTTATTAAAAAATGAAAAGATTTGTAAGATTTGTTCTGTACTTTAATGTTTTATAATGTTTAAAAAATGTACATTTTTTACGATCAGACGAAGAGCTTGGCCTTGTACTCGCCCCCCTGTGCTTCACTACGGGACGGCCCCTAGTGGTGAACTGGTGAAACAGTCGCGTCTCTCTATGATTCTGTGTTTCTCTGATGTGAAGCAGATGCTGTACTCGAGAACGCGCTCACTATCATCTCGTTACTTCTGCTTTTCAAGATATTAACGTGCTTCGATTCCTCGACTCCTGCTCCTCAGCGTGTGATGGATCCGCTGTTTGTAAAATATACACACTGTCCTCCAGCTCCATATTTGCTCCTGAGTCATCCTCGGAGCGCTGGAGATCCAGACCAGAAGCTTGCTTTAATGATGCTGCAGCTGGAGACTCCTTATGCTGAGACCTTTCCATAGCTAAACATTTGGCAGAGTGGAAGATGCATCGCAGTCCTCAACAAGTCGAGAAGGAACAGTAGAGCTGATTCTTCTGATCGTCCTTGAGATGTTTCTGTGGAGTCACCAGTGAATAATTCTCATGATGAGGAGCTTTGGAGCAGATCTCCTGTGTAACACCCCAAGCATTCGATGAAGGAGGGGTTTGTAGACCTCCATGACAGGATTGTGTCAGGATTGAGGAAGCTACAGAAATATTTCTCAATGACGAATAAACAAGTCCTGTCCATCTAAACCAGGAGATCTGGGGAGAACCTTAGTCAGGGAGGTGACTTGAGGATCCCTGCGTTAGAGCTCCTCTAGAGTGTTCCTCTCTGGAGCTCCAGTAGGACAACACCATTAGGAACCGCTTGGAAGAGAATCCACACAGAAACGAAAAAGCTGCTGGAGTCGTCTAGAGTTTACCAGAAGCAGCTGAACACAGGTTCAAGGGAAAGATGAGCAATGCTCCTGACCTCGGACTGAGGTGACGGTGTATCTTTCAGCAGGACCATGGCCCTAAGCACACTTCCAATAAATCACATCAGGAGAACGTTCCTGCAGGTTTCATTTCTGTTCTGCCTTGAGAGGAACCTGGCCAAAAATAGTCTGCTGAGCTTGTGGATAATAGTGAAAAAGTCTCAGCTGTGATTCAGCCAAAGTGGCATCAACAAAGTTTTGAGGAGAGGCCACGAACGGGATTATGCTCCTCAAGGATAACTCCTCCAAAGATCCGGTTTGTGATCTGAAGTCATCTCTAAAGCTGGATCATCTTCTAGAAGCAGCCGCCGCTGAGCTCCCAGAATGACTCGTCATGTTTTCCTTGGTTTGTAATGACATGCTTTCACGTGTTTATCTGGGTGTCATCACTTCCTGCGCTCACACACACTCCATCCCGAGCATCGGTATCTCTCTCCACAATCCCCAGCGGTGGTGTGTGTGTGTCCTCGTCCCTTGAGCTGTAATCATGGCCAGAGGTCGAGAGGGATGCAGAGGATACACCAGAGCCTCTGTGGAGTTCGCTCTATATTTACTTTCAGAACCTCCCAGAGAAACTACCTCGAGCGCGAGGTAAAGGTTTATTTACGGCAACTTGAAAAGTTTCAAATGTGCTGAATAAAATAAATGTTGGAAGAAAAAAAAATAGATATACATGTTTTATATAATATACATATTATATAAATTAATTTATAATATAAACATTTTTTAAGAATTTAAACTAAATTATAATCTAATCTGCAAGCCAGTGACTTCTGTGCCGGTCCCAAGCCCGGATAAATAGAGAGGGTTGCGTCAGGAAGGGCATCCGGCGTAAAATATGCCAAAAACCAAATATGCGAGTCACCAAATCGATTTCCATACCGGATCGGTCGAGGCCCGGGTTAACAACGACCGCCTCCGGTGCTGTTGACTTACAGGGTGCCGGTGGAAATTGGACTACTGTTTGTCGAAGAAGGAGAGGAGGGAGAAGGATTCGTCGACAGAAAGAGAAGAGGAAAGGCAGGAGTGTAGATCTGAGAATAGGGACTCTTAACGTTGGTACAATGACAGGGAAGGGTAGAGAGCTGACGGACATGATGGAGAGAAGGAAGGTAGATATTCTGTGTGTGCAGGAGACCAGGTGGAAGGGTAGCAAAGCGCGTAGTATTGGAGGGGGATACAAACTGTTTTACTATGGTGTGGATAGGAAGAGAAATGGGGTAGGAGTGATCCTGAAGGAGGAGTTTGTGAGGAATGTTTTAGAGGTGAAAAGAGTGTCAGACAGGGTGATCAGTTTGAAGTTAGAAATTGAAGGGGTGATGTTGAATGTAGTGAGTGGTTATGCTCCACAAGTAGGCTGTAAGTTGGAAGAGAAGGAGAGATTTTGGAGTGAGTTAGATGAGGTGATTGAGAGTGTTCCCAGAGGAGAGAGAGTAGTAGTGGGAGCAGATTTTAATGGGCATGTTGGCGAGGGCAACAGAGGTGATGAGGAGGTGATGGGCAGGTTCGGTGTTAAGGAAAGAAACCTAGAAGGACAGATGGTGGTGGACTTTGCAAAGAGGATGGAAATGGCTGTAGTTAATACTTATTTCCAGAAGAGGGAGGAACATAGAGTTACCTACAAGAGTAGAGGGAGGAGTACGCAGGTAGACTACATCCTTTGTAGACGAGCCAATCTGAGAGAGGTCAGAGACTGTAAAGTAGTGGTAGGAGAGAGTGTAGCCAGACAGCATCGGATGGTGATGTGTAGGATGTTTCTGGTGGTCAGGAAGAAGAGAAGAGGAAAGATTGAAAAGAAGACTAAGTGGTGGAAGTTGAAAAAGGAAGAAGATTGTGAAGAATTCAGACTGAAGCTGAGACAGGCTTTGGGTGGTCAGAAAGAGCTTCTAGATGACTGGGAAACTACAGCAGAAGTGATCAGGGAGACAGGAAGAACGGTGCTAGGTGTGTCAGCTGGAAGGAGGAAAGAAGATAAAGAAACATGGTGGTGGAATGAGGAAGTACAGGACATCATCCAGAGGAAGAGGCTAGCTAAAAAGAAGTGGGACATTGAAAGGACTGAAGAAAGTAGACAGGACTACAAGGAATCGCAGCGCAGAGTGAAGAGGGAGGTGGCAAAGGCCAAACAGAAAGCATATGATGAGTTGTATGCCAGGTTAGACACGAGGGAAGGCGCGAAGGAATTGTATAGATTAGCGAGACAGAGAGACAGAGATGGGAAGGATGTACAACAGATAAGGGTGATTAAAGATAGAGATGGAAAAGTGCTAACAAGTGAGGAGAGTGTGCTGAGAAGATGGAAGGAGTATTTTGAGGAGTTGATGAATGAGGAGAATGAAAGGGAAAGAAGGGGGGAAGAGGTGAATACTGTAGAGCAGGAAGTTGAAAAGATTAGAAAGGATGAGGTGAGGAAGGCCCTGAGGAGAATGAAGAGTGGAAAGGCTGTTGGTCCAGATGACATACCAGTGGAGGTGTGGAAGTGTCTAGGAGAGACAGCAGTGGAGTTCTTGTCTAGGTTATTCAACAGGATTTTAGAGAGTGAGAAGATGCCTGAGGAATGGAGGAGAAGTGTCCTAGTACCAATCTTTAAGAACAAGGGTGATGTGCAGAGTTGTAACAACTACAGAGGTATAAAGTTGATGAGCCACACAATGAAACTTTGGGAAAGAGTAGTGGAAGCTAGGCTAAGAAGAGAAGTGGATATTTGTGAGCAACAGTATGGCTTCATGCCCAGGAAGAACACTACTGATGCAATTTTTGCTCTGAGATTGTTAATGGAGAAGTACAGAGATGGTCAGAAGGAGCTGCACTTCGTCTTTGTGGAAAAAAAAAAAAGCGTATGACAGGGTGCTGAGAGAGGAGCTATGGTCCTGTATGAGGAGGTCAGGAGTGGCAGAGAAGTACGTCAGAGTAGTTCAGGATATGTATGAGAGAAGTAAGACAGCAGTGAGATGTGCTGTAGGTCAGACAAAGGAGTTCAAGGTGGAGGTGGGGCTACATCAAGGATCAGCTTTGAGTCCCTTCTTATTTGCTATGTTGATGGACAGGTTGACAGATGAGGTCAGACAGGAATCGCCATGGACAATGATGTTTGTTAGAGACTGTGGCAGTGAGGAAGAGACAAGAGGCAGAGCTGGAAGTAGCAGAGATGAGGATGAGGTTCAGTTTAGGAGTGACGAGGATGGACAAGATTAGGAACGAGCACATCAGAGGGACAGCTCAGGTTGGTTGTTTTGGAGACAAAGTCAGAGAGGCCAGGTTGAGATGGTTTGGACATGTGCAGAGGAGGGATAGTGGTTATATTGGTAGAAGGATGTTGGAGATGGAGATGCCAGGCAAGAGGTCAAGAGGAAGACCAAAGACGAGATATATGGATGTGCTGAAAGAGGACATGAAGGTAGTTGGTGCAAGAGTAGAGGATACTGAGGACAGAGTTAGGTGGAAAAGGATGATTCGCTGTGGCGACCCCTAAACTGGGAACAGCCGAAAGTAAAAGAAGAAGAAACTAAATTATAATCTTACCTCCAATATACATAAAACAAATGATTAAAAAATGTTTTTATAATAAAATAAACAATCTGTACTTAAAGTAAATATAAACCAATTAAAATAAAACAATTAAAAATAAATATGTAAAAATATGTATTTTACATAAAAACATGAAAATATAATATACATAAAATAGGTAAAATATTTATTTCAAATTAAATACACAAAAATATAATGAAAACTAAAACATCTTTAAAATAAAGCATGGCACATTTAAACTAATAACAATATATATATATATTTTAAATAAAACATATATTTAAAAATAGTTATACAAAACGATATATTTATAATAAGATTTAAAAATACAATATGATTTTAAAAAATATATTCTGTTTAATTTGACTTCATTTTAACTTTTATTTACAGTGCATTTTATTGTGTACTTTAATTTTCTATAATGTAATAGAAATAAATAAACTTAACATCACGTTTGAAAAAATTTTTGCAGACTTATGGAAATGACTAAACAGATATATTTAAAGATATTTAATAGTATATTTTTATTTGAATAAATATTATTTTAATATACTAGATTATTAAATATTTTCAATTCAATGTAAGTCATGTCCTTTTTTCTGACTTGATGAACAATTTTCCATTTGGTGAGAATTACTTTACTTTAACCAAACGTGAGAGAACCATTATGATTAAATAACGTGTGCGTGTGCGTGTGTGTGTGTGCGCGTGTGTTTATGGCGTTATAAATAATCCTCCGGTCGGTTGGTTTTCCTTCTTCATCTCCGCAGGGCCGGTTCGCTTTATGTGATCGTTTATTGTGGAATCTGATCCAAGGCCAAATAAATGGAACATTGACACGCGAGGCTTTATTTACATGGAGTGAAGTGAAGAGGAATAACATCTTATTGATGATAAAGCAGAATAAGCGGTTGCTATAGCGATCACCTGAGCATCTCTGCTGCTTCCTCAGCTGCGCCTGTCTTGTGGCCTTTGCTGTGTGTTCTTCACGATTATCTAAAAAAATAGATCCCTCTCTGGCGAAGACTGAGCTCCCTGTTTTCATCTGGGGTGGATTTTAGCTCAGATTTGAGGTCACACACGCGGTGAACACCTCTTCGTGTCTCTGCATGAGACACTCTGCTCGCGGTGAAGTTCAGATGGGAGTTTGTCTCAGGATTTCCTCGGCTAATCCCTGCAGCGGTTCATCATCCATGACTCAAGCACTAAAGTAAATAATTCTCTCAGTCCCAAAGCCACCGCTCAAACCTTAATCTGTGGCTTTCACAGTCATGACTCGGCAAAACAGTGCCATCAAGCTCAAGTTTCTCAAATCACCGTCACACTCGAGCTCTTATTGAGAGCAGATGAAGGCCGCTGCTTTAGTGAAAGGGTTGCTCCGCTGTTAAACGCTCAGAAATGCTAATGCTAGCCATTAGAACAAATCAAAACAGTGAATTTAAAGTAAACAACATTTTCTATCAGGGAAAGCGCGGTGAACTCAAATCTAGAGTATTGTGAACTTTCTGGTTTATGTTGCCGTTTTAAGTTACTCTAAATTTATCTCATAATTATGAGATTCTTTTGTGAATGCAACGAGCTTCTCTAGGATTTCTCGTTTGGAACCAGAGATGTGGACTAGAGACAGAAACAAAATTCGATGAGATCGGTGCGGACTGAAAAGAGGAACAACCAATCGTCTGCAGATGTCGTCGTCTGATTGCAGTAGTTCATGTGACGTCATACGGGCCACTCGCATTCGCCATCAACTGCGTTTCCTCGACTGCTTTTCGATTGATTAGAATGAACGCACGCCGGTGGACAGAACTCCAGAACAACGTGATCGAAAGGGACAGACGTCGCTGCTTGATTGCCACCCTTGGCATTTTTGATGAAATCGTTTGAGAAACAAGTGAAACGAATAAAGGAGCAGTGAAAATAAAAGCACTTTCGCACAGATCTCTAATATGGACTTTATAATATGGACCCCCCCCCCCCCAATGTTTCTCTCAGAGGAAACACCACCCTACATGAATCTGATGAGAAAGAGAAACCTCCTCTTTACAGGAGTCGCCTTCAGGCAGACCCGAGGCGTTCTAGCATCTGTTTCTAAAGATGATCTGCGGAAACTTCACCCATTGTTCCTGAGAAAATGGATTAATGTACCCCCTACTCTCAAGCCATTCACCTGACAGCTCCATGGGGTTCAGATCCAGAGACTGGCTCCCTACTGCAGGCAGAACCCCGGTGCTCCTGGTGGTGGGTCATTAACCGGATTCAAGCTCAGTGGATTACTGCATTTCATTTTTTTTACGGTGGTACAGTGGTGGCAGCAGTCTGCACTCGCTCTCTTCTGGACCTTTCAAAAGTTATTGTGAATGATGTACAACATTTGTACAAAAGGCCGGGGTGACCCCCGCTAGTGAAGTGTAGAAATCTTTAGACTCTATCCGCTTCATTATTTGAGGCTTTTGGAAACAGGTGTTTTCTCACACAGTGAACAAAAAAACAACATTTACATGAACACCTGAAAACGCTGAACGCTGTAGTGACTCTATCATAACGGACTCTACGAGTGCTTAACATTGAAGTTACATACAGGAAACATGCTGTACGCCCTGATAGTAGCGCTGTAGAACATGGGCCAAATAATCATATTGAGATATTTTTTAACAATATTGAGATTGCGATTTTATTTGCGATTTTGGCGACATACATGCATTCTAAATGTATTCAGTGCAAAAGACGTGCGTAACAAAACATTTCACAATTAAATAACAAAACTGTCTTTAAAACAGACAAAATACAAAAACGTAATTCAAAACAAAACAACAGATTTCTCTCTGAAAGTTTTTTTGCAAGAAAACCAGCATGTCCACCATTTCTGGTTGTCAGCATGAACTAAACACTCTCTCTGAAGGGGAGCTGGTGGTGATTCGTTGTGTGCACGGTGAGCTCTGATTGGTTAACATCTTTCTACCGCTCAGCTTAGCTGTAATCGCCCAGTGCGCTGCATCAGCTCTGGTTTGTTTACATATTAAAATCATGCGCACAGGAACATATGCTAATAAAAATAAAAATCTAAATAAATAACAGATAAAATTGCAGCCTTTTGTTTAGAAATTGCATGTGTTTAAATCAAGATTTTTTTGTGTTTGCGATTAATTGCACAGCTCTACTCGATAGCAGAAATAACAGCAACATAGTCCTCACTTTGGCGATCTAGCATAGTTTATACAGTGGTACCCCGAGATACGAAACTAATCCGTTCCAGGGTGACGTTCGTATGTCAAACATTTCGTATGTCGAACATTTCGTATGTCAAAGCAAGTTTTACATGTACCACTGTACATTTAATGTTAAATCGAAATCCTCAATGGAGACAGTAAAACTCTGCAATCCAATACTGTGCTGTAACTATTCTTATCATTTGAATGGAAGCATCTGAAACATGCTCTTAACCCTCTGTAGTGTTCTCGTTCAGTGTGTCAAACTACCGACTAAACACCAAGTTAAACCTCGTTGAATGAAGACAGAGTCGTCGTAAGATTCACCATTTACTTCCGCACTTCTTCATTAACTTTTGGTGAAAACTGCAACAAACATTACAAAATACATTAAATATGTAACTTCACATGTTCCTTTGTTCGCTGAATTTTTACATTGTCGGATTTATCTGTTTTGTCATCAACCACAGAATCCATTGCTGCAGCCTCCTCTAAAACCTGAGCCTCCACAATAGCTGCATCTGCTTCTCTTTTTAGTGTCAATACTTCTAATTCGGTGTCTATCCGGATTACTTCCAGTTGATTTTGTACTTCTCTTGTTTTTCTTTCTGCTTCTTTTGCAGCTTTTTCCATCTTAAGTTTTGCTTCATCACCAGCATATGATGCTCTTACTTTTGCAGCTTCAGCTCTGGCTCTGGTATGCGCCGCACTTGCTGATGACGTTGAGCTTTTAGCGCTTCTAATGCTGCGTGCAGATGATCTGTGACTTGATGCCATGTTGCTCACTTTCAAACACCAAATAATTGCTTTTTCACCAAAAGTTAATGAAGAAGTGCGGAAGTAAATGGTGAATCTTACGACGACTCTGTCTTCATTCAACGAGGTTTAACTTGGTGTTTAGTCGGTAGTTTGACACACTGAACGAGAACACTACAGAGAAAAAGCACTACATTAAATATGTAACTTCACATGTTCCTATATGCAGTTATCAATACAGCTTCATCTTATTGTGAGCATATCATTACACTTCAACATATAACTTTAAATATATAAACCTCTCCAAACTATCGTAATCCAATAACAAACACACATTTTATTATTCCTTCGTCATCCTTAAAGTTAGCTGGATAAACTTACAGCATTGCCTCTATGATGATGATAGTGGATGACGGTGGATTAAGTTCAGAACATCAGTTTGCGGGAAGAGCCAAAAAGACCGCATGGATTTAAACAGGAAGTGATATAAACTAATGGCTCTGTCAAAATAAAAGTCTTATGTGAAAAAACTTCAACATCCGCTGGAATAAAGGCTCTTCTTAACTAAGATGCTTAATAATAAAGGATACATCAAATAAGATTTTCTAAACAAATATAAAGAGATGCTTTAAAACATCACACCCTCTGTTTAATCCTCTTTTTCTGTTTGATTAGCTTGTTGCAGCACTACTTAAAGCGCACATAGAGATGGAGGGATCAGCCATGGGTCAAACGGTACGCCGTCCTCAGTTCAATATGTGCTGGTCAATTGAGTTTTTCTCATTTGAATAACTCACGCATGTGTAATTATTTTCAAACGCCCGGCGAACTACTTGTTTACACTGTGAACGCATTTCTGGAGCAAATCTCCAATCAATTAACAGCTCCTTGTGTAAATATCCAATCAGAGAGCGGTAAAGTTTTTTAGCCAACTTTTTAAAGCACTGTTTTTATCAGATGCAGAAACACATGAAACACGAGTGTTCATCTGTACCATCATCACACATCACCGCCTGCGTCACACACACAGAGAGAGAGAGACTCTGAATCATTCAAACAGCCAAACTCAACCACTTTAGAGAAACACATAATAAACACAGTGTTTCTTTTATTGTTTATATAAAGCGTCCATTTTTGAAGACGTGTGGTGAAATAAATTGAATTCTTTTGAATACAAAATGTGGTTAAAAAATGTTTACAAGTTCCCCATGTGAGTTGGAATTTGCTAGTGTGTTTTTTTCCTCTGGGAACTCTAGTTTTAACAAATAAAATAATAAAAAAAAAATATTTTTTAAATCTTCTTCTGTGAAGCTGCTCTGACGCATCTGAATAAAAGCACTACATAAAAACATTTCGACCCGACTAATATTCTCTAAAAACATTTCTCAAAATTTGATCACATTTCATTATACTCAATAAAGGTGATTATTTTAGCCTAAAGCAAGGACAAGTGTTATTGATGTATGGGTGTGCTGGAAAAGCACGTCTTTTTCTCACTCGAACACAATACAATGGCTCTAAATATGAAAATATCGAAATAATGTTTCAACTGTGAAAACATGAAGTGAATTGGTGGTGATTCTGCAGCTGTCTCTGAAATGTAAAGGCTGTTTGTTTGAAGACTCGGTTGGATGGAGGTAACAGTGATTACGGTGGAAAGGAAGAGCGTCATGAGGCTCAGTGCAAGTAGTTTGTTTGCCGAGTGATTCCGGGCTGGTATCGTTTGTATCATTGGAACTCCTTTAGCAGCTGTTTTCGGTGAAGCCAGGTAACTTTTTTCCGCGAATAGATCCACCATCAAACCGTATACAAAGCGAATGCTTCAGTTTCACCGGCCAACCCTGATATATTTATATTTTGCTTTCCGCAGCTCTAGGGAAACCCTGAGCCTGTGTTCTGGTGATGTGCTTACATGTGGCAGCGGAGCTGCTGTTTATCCAGGTATAATTGGAACACCGCTCTACTTTTTATGTTTTGTTTTTACTGCGGATCTCCTCTCTGGCGATCTGCGGCTCCACGTGACCCTGATTAACCCCGGACAGAAACGACGCAGTGTTCGCTCCGCTAATCTGGCCTGACACCGGTGCATGTGCGACGAGACATCTTTAAACCCTAGCAGGTATTTCCAGAAACGGCCTCTAATTGCTTAAGTCTTAAATGATGTGTAATTGTCCGTCGTTCGAGGGGTTAAGGTAATAGAGGGAGGTGAGAAGTGAAAGGCTCTAGTCTTCTCCAGCTGTTTAATAACAGCGAGCAAACCACGGCCGCAACCTTCTCCAGAGCCCCAATATTGGCTCGCTGAAAAGTTTATTTTTGTAAATCTACAAAACAGAGTGGAGATTGTGAGGAAGTGCGGCGAGGCTTGGCGTCAGGGTGCTGCCGTCTCTGAAGGATGGAGCTCACCTTGACACAAATCATTATGTCGTGGACGCGTAACATGTTTAGTCGCTAATGTGAGTTTAGCACGTGTGGTGTTCAAAATATCACATTAATGCAGAGAAATAAATCACATCGTGATTGATATTGAGTCCTACAGGTAAAGAGGAAACTCATTTTCCACCCTCTCCATTAGAGTATTTCCAGAACCAAAGTCCAAAATGAACAGCCCACAAGAGCCAAATCCCAGTAAATGCCCAGAAACGTTTCCCGCTCGTTTAGATGTAAATGCAGATCATAAAAAGGCACAGATAGAGCAGTAATTCAGATTTAGCTGAATTTAGACGGTTTAGCTTTGGCTTCAAATAGACCTGGATCTAGCGCTCGTACCTGATCTCCATCTGCAGGCTCCACGGTGACCACCTCACAGACATGAGTTTGCACATTCATAGAGCTGCGTCGAAGCTGAAACAGCTGCTGGAATAGCACAGATCAAAATTGACAAATTAAGGATTAATTAAGGTTTTTCGCCCACAGTGAGAGCTCAGCAGTGGAATTAAAAACTGAAAGAGAAAACAAGAAAATAGAAGGAAAACAGCCCAGGAGCAAAACTGGAAACTCAGAAATGAAAAGGTTAAAAGCCATGGAAAAAAAGAAAAAAAGTGATAATGAGAAACATTTTGTGTTTTAAACAAAGTTATGATGCATAATTTGCTAAATAATTAAAAATATATTGGAAAATGCACAATTATCTTTTAGTTTCATTTTACAGACTACAAATCAGGGCTGTCAGTGCCATCTAGTGGTAAAAAGAAGGGGTAATTCCTAAGTACAAGACCTGTGATATGGCTTGTGTTTCTCAGTTTTGGCCCAAAAAGCAGAATGGAACAAAAAGTGCTTGGAACACTTTATAAAGGTTAAGAGAGGATCGCCTGCTTTTTACACAATTTTCACATTGTTTTGACCATATCTTTGCTTTTTTGGAGGATTTATACATTTTTTACGATATCAAATTTTTATTTTGTCTCAAACATTTTTGTTATAAAGCATAAAACACAAAAATGTTTTATAAAACACCGTTCATTGTCAATTTTTGAGATTTTTGCAGTAAAAAAAATCACACAATTTCACGATTGTTGTGGAATTGTTGCTAATTTATTATGTAAAGAAAATATATATATATAAAAAATCTGGGATGTACTTAAAAAAACATTTTAAAGATAATTTACTACAACAAATTGTAAAGTAGTAAAAATGAAAATCCAAACAATAAAGGCAGCGGCGTCATCCGGATGTTTCATCATTAGCCCCGGAAAGTCATCTTTAGATGAAATACACTACAACTGTAGATTACCGAGCCATTAAAGAAATGGTCTCATTATGAACAGACCAATCAGAGGAAAGTCGACAGAAACAAGTAAATTAAAAATGTCGTGTTACATCATGTCGTGTTGTGTCGAGGGCCATGCCGGAGTTACGACTAAAGTTGTGACTGTTATCTGGGGAGCTCTTATCTCTTTCAAAGTACTTTAACATGAAAATTTCAATAAACATTTGCATCACACATTGTCGTCATCAATGAAATAAGTAAAAACATTTGAGAAAAATGACAAAAAGTCTGCGGCTGCACCTTTCGGATGTGAACCGTTGTGTTAAATGTGAAAGATTGCGTGGCCTCTGCGTCACGTGAAATATACTTCACTGTCCTTGAATCTACGATCAGACAAAGCACTTCAACTCTTCCTAATGCGTCTGCGATTACTCTGGAGGAAATGATAAAACACGTTTCTACCGATCTAAACATTGGCGGTAGAAAACACACCACGCAGCACTAAAGCATGAAAACACGACACCAGTGGTAGAAATGAACTTAAAGGGGACATAGTTTCATTTTTATTAATATGTTGTTCACGTTGGTCTAAATGTTTGGGAAATTTGAACTCGAATCTCTTCATCTTGTAGCCCAGGCTTATTCCGGAAATGAAATTTTCATTTGGAAAACTTCGTAACTACTTGCCAGTCACTCACCTATTTCTTACTGATTTGCATATTCATGACTTGTATGCAAAGTTACTCTCTGACGGTAAAGTTAGATGTGAGGGAGATTACAGAGATTCATTTCGAGGAACTTCAATACCGAGCACTCAACGTTTTATTAAAGCAACATCGATAGACGCTGTAATGGCGTAAAATACTTAAAAATAACGTCTTGTTTCATTTTGTGACTAAAAACACTGATGCAAAATGGCAAAAAAATTGACAGTTTCTGATTTAATCTACTCTTATAAAACATCACTGAGCCACAAAAAGGCTCAACATTTCACGACTCCTTTAAAACTGGAAATGTAAAATCCCAGCAGTGAGATGCTTGAAAATTAAAAGAAAAAAAAAAACTGAAAAACACAGAGCAACAAAAATAGCCCAGCAGAAAAAACCCAAACCCAAACAGAAGCAGAAAAAAAGAAAGAGAACAAGGTGAAAAGTGTTGAAATAGTGAACGAACTCAGTCGTGCAGAGAAACAGAAAGAGCGCTGATGATGAGTCCGGCTAGATGTTGTGTTTTATTATTACAGTTTTTGTTCACAGTCAGTGACGATGTTTTGGTGCATTGCTGTTATGAAAGAATGGGTTGAAATAACGAAGGTTTACGCTGTTGTTGTCACAGAAATCAAGGTTTTTGTCACCAGACTGTGAGGTATTGTCTCAGAACTCGTGCTCGCATCGGCTTTCTGAGAAGAGCCTCAGCCGAACAACACGACCTCTGTCTCTCGTCATTAAAACGTAAGATTTGATAGATAGATGGGGGTGTTTATCTTGTTGCTGAAGGGTAGCTTCACATTAACACGCTCTCGCTCAGCTGCAGATCCCCGCCGACAGAGACTCTCTGTCATGAGCAGCTTGATCACAGCCCCGGGGGTCAGAGGTCAGCCCCTAACTCGGCTTCATTCGTCTGCAGCTGGAGGCTATAATTACACTAGAGCTAATTACCGCTTCTGATTGAGGGCTTTCATTACACGGCAGCAGGGAGGAGCCTCAACTTTACAACGGAGGAATAGAGAAGGAGTCTAGGAACGACGAGGCGCTAATATAGAGATAACGCTGATAGACGCTGTAACAGAAGAGCAGCTTTACAAACAAGGTTTAATGTGTGATACAGAGGCAGAAAGAGAGAGAGGGATGAAGAGAGAGAGAGAAAGAGAGAGAGAGGGGTAGAGCGTTTCCAGCAGCTCTGTGCAGTGCGTGTGGTCGACTGTAAAGATGTCAGCGCTGGAGCGGAGCAAGTGTACGTCTGCATCGCTGCACACTCCACTCGACTCAGAGCAGAGACGTCACCCAAAGGCACAAACTCACAGAGACGCGGCGCTTGCAGGGCTTCGATAAGATAGAGGGATGAACAGAGCTCTGCGGGTTTCATAATCTATAGAAGAGCTGAGAAACGTATTCAAGAAGAGCAAAGATAAGGCTTCTTATAACCTAAAGGGGAGGAACGTGTAAAATGTTCCTGACCCCAAAACAAACGGTGAACGATCCGCAAACAGCACGAGGGAATCCAAAGGATCTGCGGCGCTTGGTTCATCCTTGTGATGCAAGCATTACTCAATGGGACAGGTCACATGGTTTTCTTTATCAGCAGAGAGATCAGGAAGAGCTCCGAAAGAGCTGCTGCAAGGAGACGACGCTTCCCATGTTTCCGCCTCACCTTGTGACATCACATCCTGTTTTCAGCTCAATGTTTTGGTCTGTGCTGTTCATATTGCAGTGAGCCGCTCCAGAGTTCGTTCTGAAGGGGACGGAAAGCCATGTTTATGAGACTTGTTTGGGGTACACATTATCTTTGCTGGTATCAAACGTACAATTAATTGGTTAATCGCAGCGGCTGTGGTCAACTGTTTGTGGAGATAAATACTGCAAAACCGTTCCTCAGCCGAAGCAGATACTTCAGGAACTGGTCTCTCTATTACACCAACAGCATCTGAAAATATGATCGAGACGAAGCTTCATCGCACCGTCCTCGAATCAAACCGATCTGTGAGAACATCTGGAGCCGTAGAAACCAAACACGCTTTTATTTCTTTTCCTGAGATCTTAATAATTCCCTTTACTGTACTCCCATCGTTTACGTAATCATTCTACAGACTTATTTGTGCCTTTAGCGATTTTTACTGACACTACAGTAGAGAGAAACAGGAAGTGATGTCGGAGAGCGATCGGGGAGGGGTGGAGAGGTGCAGCGATCACGTATATTTGGTTTTATCTTGTGTTCTCTGCTTGTCTTTATAAATAAACTGTAAAGAAGAAAATAAAAAAAACGTTATCGACTAAACGCTACTCCATTATTTAACACAATGAAAAATAGATCAAAATGCAGAAAGCCCTTGGACGATTTCAAAAGTCTGCTTCTTATGTTCAAAGTTTTATCACCTTCCTTTTGCAGATTTTAAAATAAATACAATTAATTATTGATTTTCTGTGTTTTCCTTAAGCACATTTAAATTTCCAACTGTGTTCTAAACCCGATTGATCATTTCTGGACGACCAGTAGATGAAATAGTTCTCATGACGTCCACCGTAGAGAAAATAATTGGTTTTAATTGATCTGTGCTATTTCCTCAGGGTTCTCCCCGTGAGTCGTCTGCTGGTCCGAGGGAAGAGCTTCATCAAACATCAGGACGCTGTGAACAAGGGCTCTTTGTCCAGAGACCCCTGACCCCTACTGAGGACATTATCAGAGCGAAGCCTCAGATCTGCAGAATGCTACAAGAAACCCTCAGTCATCTATCCGTTCTAGATATTAAACATAGCGCAGAAATGTTGTTTTTAATCTGCGCCTGAATCAAATCTAATTAAAAACACAAACAGAGTGGGCTTTCTTTAAGAAAGCTGTGCTCATGATGTGCAAGTGTGAGAATAAATCTTTTTACTTGTTTATAATTTTATTGTCGTGTGTTACTTTCACAGAATATTACCTTATTTGGATGGAAAAGTGTATGCTGTACATCAAAATCCCTCTTCTAAATTTAACATTCATGAACTTATAGCGTTTTGGAAGCAAACAGAATTAAATTTTTTCTTGTGTTAATAACGCTTCCTGAAACTGAACCCTGCTACCCTAAAGTTTTGTCGAGCATCAGCGATTCCTGCTGCTCTCTCTTATTTTCCTTTATTGCTCCACCATTGAAGCCTTTTGATACACAAGAAAGAAATCAGACTCAAAAGAGTCAAAAATACAGGATTAAAAAAAACTATTTTCTGAATTTAAAAGGTGAAATTAGGGGATAAAACATCACATGATCTGAGACACACATGGTGTGGTGATTTGAAAAAGGCTGCTGTTGATTAACGTTAGGCTCCAGTGTTGTGCAAGTCACTTCCAAACTCTAATACACAACAGATTACTGTGATTTAAAAGTAATCCCTTACAAGATTACTGTCCCATAACTCTCCTCGTATGTTACCATTGAGTTACTTTCACCAAAGTAACTATAGAATTAGAACTTAACATAAAAAATGACAAAATGTACTGCAGAGCATTTCTGGAGGAAACCCACGCAAGCACCGGGAGAACATGCAAACTCCTTCCAGAAAGCTCAGCCGGAACCTTCAAACTGGAAGCTCACAGCGCTACCCACTGCGCCACCGTACCACCCTGAATTATTATTTATAATGACTTTTTCATTTATTCTTTATTTGGTTTTTTAGCTGCTGCCATTGAACACAAATAACATGAAAATAAATATAAACAACCAAAAGGTAAACTATTTCTGATATGTAATAATAATGAAGCTAACAAGGCTTTTACTGAAACTAGTAAAATATTACTGAAATTTAAGAAATTTTAGCAGTAATGCATTCCACTACTGCGCTACAGGATAAAGTTATACAGTGGTACCCAGAGATACGAAACTAATCCGTTCCAGGGTGGCATTCGTATCTCGAAGCACGTATTACGTGTAAAACGTCTAATCCGTGCAGCGGCTCTCAGAAACAACAGAAGAAGTAGAAGAAAAAATGGAAAAGCAGAGAAAAATCAAGGAACGTTTCTTCAATCCTTAAATCTACTCATTGTTCATGTAATAAATGATAATAAAACACAAACGAAATACGTAATATGTTCACAAATGTGAAACCTTACCTTGAGAGTGAAGCGATGTGTCGGAGGAGTAGGAACGGATGGAAGAAAACATTACGGCACCACGTATGAAAGATAACTTTCTGGAGATATTTCACGAAATACTGACAGAAACACGGTTTCAAACACGAGCGCAGACAGATGGAGAGACGCTTCTGAGAACACGTCACAGGGTTTCTCTAAGTTGCGCTACAGAACAGAACTTTCCACGTTGTAAACGTTATTTCTTTTACGACGCCTTGACTCTAACATTTGTGATAGTACATTATTGGTAATCTATACGTAATGTTTCGCTTGATTTAAAACTGGTTTAAAGTGTTTTAAAGCGTCAGACTTAACAAGCGGATAATAGAGGTGAACTGTTTGTGGTTGTTTCGTATCTTGGAATATTTTTTGCATCTCGAAGCAGAATATTTCCCGCGAGAACTTTCGTATCTCGAACATTTCGTAACTCGAAGCATTCGTATCTCGAGGTACCACTGTATAATATTACTGTAATACGTTACTCCCAACACTGGGCTCTATCTTGGCTTTACTGTGGTTTGCTAAAGTTTGTGCACCCCTACAAATGTTCATGATTTCCTTTTATAAATCATTGGTTGTCTGGAAATTTCATCTAAATATATCATACCAGAGAGAAACGCAGTGATATTTGACGAGTGAAATAATTATTTAGAATAATTTGGTTATGTGAATACATTTTATTGATTTCAATACCTTTATCACTAATTATTAGAACTCAGAATTGGTTTGGTCACCGCAGTGACCACTCCACACACAGGTGAATCCAATCAGGAGAAAGTGTTTAAAGGAGGCGGATTCTTGGTTTTCCTCCTCTAAAGATTAGGAGCCTCAAAGCAACTCTCAGATGAGCTGAAAACAATGATTGTGGAGCGTCGTGGTGTAGCGTGTTTGGTTGTATTGAAACATTTTGCTCTAAAAACTCCTAATGTATCAACGCTCCACGTCTGGATTGATCCGGCGCTCAGAAAAGTCTCATGATTCGATCCTAATCAGATCATCTCATAAAATATTCCGTCACCCGCAGATTGCAAAATATATTTAACCCAATATTTTTCTTTTGGGAGTAAACCCAGAATTTTTTTTCACTTCATTTAAATTTATAAGAATCAGGCGAATGGAAATCTTTTTTTCTGCTTGGGGGGGTGCAGCTTTATGGCTGCAAAAACAGAATTTGTGGTTTGAAGGGTTGAGGTTTGATGCAAACGCCTGTGGAACCTTTTATGCAACCTGGCGTCCAGGAGCCTTAAACCAATATTTGCCTTTCCACCCTTTTGAGCCTTTTAGCCTCGGCTCGGGGAAAAGGCTGAGAGCGAGAGAACGAGGGAGAGAGAAAACGAAGGTCAAATGTCCTACGCGGGCCCGAAGCCAGCTTCGTTCCAGAAGTGCCAGCACACGCACGAGGTGCCCACCAGCCCTGCCAGCCCTCAGGGGCTTCATTATGAGCCGGTGGAGATGAGATTAAGGGATAAATGCACCCCAGAGTTCCTTCATTTGTGACCATTTCATTTATTTTCACTCATTCAGCGGCAAAGCTTCTGTGCACGTTTCAGCCATGTTTATAAAGTGATGGGGTTTCCAGATTTCATCCTCTGACCGAGAGATGCTTCATGGATCGATTCATGATGTTCATCTAGCATCATGAAGCGTATTTCATCTAAATGATCATGTCGCACATTTGTTCTGCATTTGGAGTCATTAAAAGGTTTGGAGACTGTTCTCTCTAATATCTAAGTGATAAACACACATTCAGATGCTCCTCAGTCAAAGTTCCTTGTTTTTTATTTTTCCATTGATTGATTTTTTGAACAGAAATATGATGAAATTTGTTGTGGTTGAGTTTTAAATTCATTTAAAGGAAGAATAATGCCAATTTTTATGAATATTATTATTTATTGATGGCGAAGCTGCAACGGCTCCTATTGTTTCCATTTTTTCTTTTGGTATAAGCCAAATTTGGAGTCAAACATTCTTGCGCCACCAATAGGCCAAAGTTGCACTGGCATTACTTTTTGAACCACGAGTCATATAAAGGAAATCCTGACATGAATCATTTTCCAGCATTTTTTCCAGATCATTCACAAACCATGCCAAAAAACTGTATTTTATTTGTAGAATCTTTTTGGACTAATTTGTGAATGATTGCAACTAAAAACTCGATAAAAAGGATGTAAGGCTTTGGGGTTGCCTGCAAAGTTCCAGTGCTGTGACCCCAAGCTGTTTGTCTTAAAATCATAAAGTTGGTCACAACGGTGTTGGAGCATCGAGTCGAACAATGTCTTATTTTACCTGATCGGAATATTTAGATTATGTAATAAATCACAGAATTTTTCCAACCATAACAGTCTGCAAGGTGCCATGCGTGGCAACCCTATCTTCATGAATCCCCCGTTGCCTTTTTCCTTGAGTTTAGCTGAGAACAAAGAAAGCAGCTTCATCATTGTTGATTAAACTTCCTGTCCGATATATTGAATTAGAGCAAAAAACAACTTTTTCAGAACTCGTGTCGTAATTTTTCTCCCCAATGCTGTTTCTGCACTGATCATTTTCACAGTTTTCATCCATTATCTCTGTTTTTCTGATGTAACTCTCACAATTTACAATAACTTTATTCAAAGACGATGTGAGACAAAATGTGGCTTCATTTTCTGCTTAAGGAGCAAAGTGAACATTTAACAGCCCGTGCTCTCGTAACAATGAACGAGGTGTTCAATGCGATTATTCTCGACAGAAAGAAAATACACATGTAGCTGCACACTGAATGCACGCACGCGCCGCTTTGTTTCACTGATTTTCAACAACATTTTTAACTCGTTTCTATAGAATTGATCTCATTTGTTTTTGTTTTGTGGGGCGTGCTCTGGAGCTGCAAAGCAGGGCATTTATAATCAATTGTAGGGAATAAAACTAATGGACATAATTAGCTGAACTTTATGGTGTAATTTTGTTTCCAAAGGTCTGTTTGTCCACTAAAAAGAAGCTTGTTTGTTGTGACCCTTGCCACACACTCTGCTTATAAACACAACACTACATAAAAACCACATAAAACTGCCTCATTTCCTGCGAAAGCAAACCAGAGTCCCTCCAGTGACTGCAAGTGTTTCCAAACAACAGGCCTTTGCTTTTTCTCATCGCTGTCACCCTCAATCCACTCGCGAGCAACAAGCGCCACCAGCACCACCACCCAATGACTCAATGGAAGGGAAATAAAAGCACGTCTGGAACAATGCAGAGCTTCAGAAAGCGCTCGCGTCTAATCCGTCACTGGGGACATGAGCAGTAATGATGCATTAGAATAAGAGCCGCGTTTAACTCAGACACAGAAGCCTCTGAGGCCAGAGATCGCTTCATCTAATCTACCATCAGCTCAGAACCGAGCCCCGAGGCAGGTTTCAAGTGCTTAAAAGCCAAAGATCATCCCACAATCTCAAACTCCCATTGATTCCTCACCCTCGAGTTCCCAAACCCACAGAGAGCTGAGAAACACGCCTCTGCGGTCCAGTGGTGCACACCATCACAAAACCGTCAAGCCACTTTCACAGCACGACTGAAATGAGCCTAAACACATTTACAAGGTAAGAATAAACGGAGCGGAAGTGCTCCTGGCCACCAGGGGGCAGTGAGTCTGTGGAAACAGCTCAAAGATTGTGAACAGGTTTTGCTGGCGAAGAAAGCACCACAGCGTGTAAAGCGAGATAAACGCATCTGCAAATACGTGAAGGTGCAGCGGGGCGACGCACACGAGACGATACAGGAACACCGGAGGAGAGGAGGCACAGGGTTGTGGCAAGTATAATATATCATAAAATATATTGTAAGAAGTTGTATTATATAATAGAATTTAATAATCGAATAGAAATAGCTCTATTCATGTATTTTGGAGCAGCACCAGAGTATTTCCAAAGCCGGGAAAGTTTCACGTAATAAACCAACGGAAGTCAAAGAACCCGATTTATGCAGTGCTCAGGGACCGCTAGAATAACGCAGATCCTAAATCTGGATGAATGCAGGACCTCCATACAGCTGAGGGATCTCCTCCTACACTTGGACTAAAGCATCCTCCAGCTTGGTGTTCCAGAAAGTGCTGACACCCTGCAGCCTCATGAGGTCTAGCATTGTTTTGCATCAGGAGGAACCCAGGGCCAACTGCACTGGCAGATGTTCTCACGAGGGATCTGAGGGTCTCCTCTCGGAACCTAATGGCAGTCCGGCCCTCCCCAGATCATCACTGACCCACTGCCAAACCAGCCATGCTGGAGGACGCGGCAGACAGCAGAACGTTCCCCGTGACATTTCCGGACTCTGTCACATCTGTCACAGATGCTCGCTCAGGAGAACATGGTTGGTGGGTAGGTAAATAGGTAAATAGGTAGACAGACAGAGGATGAATATACACACTCCCTCCAAAACAAAAAAACAAAGGTGATCTAAAAACTCTCCCTCTCTCTTTCTTTATCGAACCATCTTCTCTCCCCATCAGACGCTCTTTCTCGTGAACATCTGTGCCATGATTCGCTCATAAAGACGATGGATGGATGGATGGATGGATGGATGGATGGATGGATGGATGGATGGATGGAAGGTGTGTTAAACGCTCTTCTGTCAGAGGCATCTGTGTCTGCTCTGTGCACCTTCGCCCGTGCCTCGAGTAACTGCAGCTCTCAGAAGCGCTCTTTATAGCCCCGGGGTAAGAATCTCGGGGCGTCCGGCTCCTGACCGTCAGCATTTAGCTCCATTTCCTGTGAAAAACAGCCATAACTTTCCTCCTGAAGGAGCCACACAAACTCAGATCAACAATCTGACCGCTGACCGCTCTGACATCAGCAGCAGGCCACCGGGAAGCACCAAGCATCTGATCTGAGATCTGAGAGCCTCGCACAGTGAGCCCTGTAAGAGTTTCAAGTGATAACGGTGTGTGTATCATGTGACATTAAAACGGCTCGGAGTGAAGTAAAACATGCGCATAATTAATGAACTGTCGTGTTTCATCCGCAGGAGCACCAAAGATTACTCTATCCGCGGCCCCCTAGAGGAACAGGAAGGCACTAGAAAGTGTCGAATCGAGTTTTATAGAATAAGTTTTAATATTTGTGCCTTAATTGTAAATCAAATATATTCATTAATTAGTTCATTATACACAAGAAGAAAACAATTCTACCACTTTGTGAGTGTTGCCTTTGAGTATAATATATATATATACATTTTTGAAAATGAACCTTTTAATTTAAATACTTTTAAAACAAAAACATTAACAAAAAATTAATAGCAAATAAATAAATACAGCTAAAATACAATAATATATAAAGTAAATAAATAAAATACAAATGTAATGTAAAATACAATGAAAAACAAAAAAAAATTCTAAAACCTGTTCATTGGCTTCATAAATATATATATAAATATATATAAATATATATATATATAAATAAATATATACCCAGATGTGCAGAAAGTATTCAGACCCGCTTTAAGTTCATTTTCCTCAATATTATAGACACAGCACAGAAAAACACAGAAGTATTTTTTCACATTTTTGCTGAATTATTTAAAAAAGAACTGGAATATCACATGGCCCTCGGTTCTCAGATCTTTGGTCAGTGTTTAGTAGAAGCAGCTTGATTTCAGACGGGAGTGTTTTGGGGAAAGATGCGGCAGGTTCTTCAGAGCTGGATTTGTGGCTCCTCTGCCGTTCCTCCTGCAGATCCTCTCCAGTTCTGTCAGGTTTAGCTGTTTGTTTAGGCTCATTGTCCTGTTTGAACATTCGGCCCAGTCTAAGGCCCTGAGCACTCTGGAGAAGGTTTTAGTGCAGGATTAGTTTAGTCCCTGAACTTGGCTGTGTTCGTCTTTCCCTTGATCGCAACCAGTTGTCCTGTCCCTACAGCTGAGCCCCACAGCATGATGCTGCCACCACCATGCTTCACTTTTGGGACTGTATTCGACAGGTGATGAGCAGTGCCTGGTTTTCTGAGGCCATAAAGTTGTATCTCGGCCTCATCAGACCAGAGAATCCCATTTCTTCTTGCAGTTCCTTTGGGCCACTCTGCCATAAAGCCCCGACTGGTGGAGGGCTGCAGTGATGGTTGGCTTTCTACAACTTTCTCCAATCTCTGGAGCTCAGCACAGTGATCTTTTGGTTCTTCTTCTCCTCTGTCATTAAGGCTCTTCTCCCCCAATAGCTCGGTTTGGTTGGACCGTCAGGTTCTGGTTGATCCATTTAAGGATCTGGAGGCCTCTGAGGAAAGTTCTTGTAACCCTGGTCAGATCTGAGCCTCGTCAAAACTCTGTCTCTGAGCTTTTCAGCAGTTACTCATGATCCTCATCTGCTCTGAGCATTGTGAGCTGTTCTATAGACCGGCGTGTGGCTTTCCTAATCAAGTTCAATCAGAAGAATCAAACACAGCTGGACTCAGATGAAGCTGTAGAACCATCTCAAGGATGATCAGAAGAAATGGAAGCTCCTGAGTTAAATATACGAGCGTCACAGTGAAGATCAGAACACCGAGCACCGATAGAATCGACGGATTCTGAAATGGCAGCACTTAGATAACCACCCCCCCACCCCCCTCCCTCCCCTCCCGTCGGCAGTTATTTCAGTCACGGACTCCTGTTTATTCCAGGAGCAATTTTAGGCCATCAGCAGCATCAGCAGCAGGAGCAGAGACACCACCTCCTAAATAAACCAGCTCCTGCCCTTAGCAAACACTCCCCGACACACACAACATGAACCAACACACAAACACAACATCAGCTCACTTCTACACACACATCTGATGAGAGAGAGAGAGAGAGAGAGAGAAGGAGAGAGAGAGAGAGAGAGAGAGAGATAGAGAAGGAGAGAGAGAGAGAAGGAGAGAGAGAGAGAGAGAGAGAGAGAAGGAGAGAGAGAGAGAAGGAGAGAGAGAGAGAGAGAGAGAGAGAGAGCCAACAGCATCATGAATGAAGCCATTGATGAATCACAAAACTAAACAAAATAAGACAAAACAGCATTTTTTAAATGAAACATAAACAAACCAATAAAAAAACAAGTAAATACTTTAGCAACAAAACATCTGTAAACAAATAAAATGAAAATAAATGAGAACAAAACATTGTGTAAATGGATAAAAAAAGAAAATGAAAAATGTTTTGTTTATCACAAAACGAACAAAAATGAAAATAAATAAACATAAAATGAGCTAATTTATCAAAAAGTCAATCTAATAAAAAAGAAATTAAAAACAAGAGTAAGTTAATTAATGAATTCATTATATACAACAAGAAAACAATTTTTCCACCTTCATTGTGTGCCATTATTGTCTTTGAGTTGAGAATATGTACGTTTATGAAACTTTATCTTTTACTTTTTAAACGTTTTTAAACAAAAAGTATACCAAACATTTTAAATAAATAAACATCTTTATATACTTTTATTAAATATATACTAAAACAACAAAAAAAATCATTAAAATTGAAATGTTAAAAAAATGAAGTATGTTCAAACCAAAACAACTAAAGGTATTTTTATACACGTCCTAAAACTATTTTGCCTCATATCGACAATTAAAGCTATAAAAATAAGAATTAAAAACAAGAGTAATACAAAAATAAAGTAGGTGTAAACTAAAGTTAAATAACTAGAAAATGATGTGGTTAAACTTAAATAAAATGTACATTTAATTTGTTCAAAGACTAAGTTCAAAAAAGATCCTTTTCTTTAAACTGTCACATTGGAATCAAAGATAAACTCGTGAAATCTCGAACAGATAAACTGAATAAACTCTGTCTCTTTGTTCTTTTTTTTCTCTTCAAAGCTAAAAGTAACCGCGCTTCAGGGAACTCCTTCGTCCAGCTCTTCTCTACATTCCTCTGAGGAGCGCAGTGCAGCACATGAAGCTCATGAAGAACATCTCCCGTGGCCCCTCCCCTCGTGAACATGTATTTGGCGTTTAACCTCGCGTTTGAGGAGGACGGTCTGTGTTTTCTTCATTCGTCAGGCCGGGGACAGGAAGCCCATGACTCCAGCTCTTGTATAATTCATTACGCTCTTGTTTGGCATGCAAAATGTCCCGGGCGCACAATGGCCCACCTGTGAGCCACAAAGATGCCCTCTCTGCCCATTGTCCCCATGGACCCAGCTGCGTGGGCGTCCGGCCTCCAGAGCCATTCATTTGGGCGCATCAGTGAAAGGCTCGAACCGTGATGCGGCTCCCCCCGTCTGCAGCCATCGGCCCGGCCCAAGAAAGAGCTCTTTATCTGTCCTGGAGGCATGGGCCAAGCAGCTGTGTACAAATGTGTGGAGCTGGTGTTTTTCAGGGCGCTCAGCTGTTGTTTTGGGCTGAAAGATGAGCTTCCATCACACTTGCTGCAGGCACAGAGCGAAGCTGGATGTTTGGCTCGCCTCAACCTCGTGGACGCGAGCCATGCATGAGGATGAATGGTACAGAGGGCTGAAATCAAACCCGTCCTGCATCTGTCAGGTTCTGTTCAGAGCAGAGTTTGTTCTCGTTAGACGACTGCTTCGGATTGAAAAGTGCAAATCTTTGAGCAAGCCTCGCACATCTTTCACACAGCTCCTGAACAGAACACACCTCATCCCTTCTTTTCGATGGTGACCCGTACAGAGCTCAGTAGCCCCCCCCCCCACTACATCCTTTCAGAATCAACAATATCTCTGGGATACTAAGCTACACAAATACTCCCGTCAATAGATGGCAAACAAGATTTGTTCATTTACACACCA
Source organism: Danionella cerebrum (assembly GCA_007224835.1). Lineage (NCBI taxonomy): Eukaryota > Metazoa > Chordata > Actinopteri > Cypriniformes > Danionidae > Danionella > Danionella cerebrum. Next base: position 277,762 of record SRMA01026989.1, read on the forward strand.
AAAAAAGGGATTTTCCAAACAAATTCATTGTTGCAAAAATGAGTGAACCCCGATTATAGAACAGACGTGTACCACCGGTGACTCTAATGATTCGTTTCAGAGGAGCCCAGCAGACGAGGGACTGCAAACGGGCCACTCCCCTGTCGGCAATGGCTCCCCGTGGAAGAAAAATGTCACAACTTTACACATCAGTCAAAATGCTACAGCAAAAGTGATCCAAACAATAGGAAACAATGGAAATGCAAGGCGGCACAGTGGCGCAGTGGCCTTCCTAAATCCCCTGCCAGAGATGAGATTATAAGAAGAGAGGCGACGGTACCATTCGCTCCAGTGGTGGAAGCATGATGGATCAGAGCGGATCCTCGAGTCTCGATGTACCGCCAAAACTCTGTTGAACATCAGCAAGCACGCAGCACAAATGCCCTCTAGCATCTCTTTCACGGTTTCCGACTCTGACTTTCAACAATGAACCTTCCCTGAGAAATATACAGCGCACGAGCAAGTGTGACAAGCGTCTCCAGTTTGCATATACACGTATAAACACACAATGCTGCTCTGACTGCGTTCAGAAGCAGACCGCAAGACAATACCGGAGCGCTTTTCCTTTCCCCGGGTTTGTCTCTGTGTGATATTAAACATGTGGCAATGGTTAGGAGAGCGGAAAAGCAGCTGAAACTGGGAAACGGGTCCCGAACGGAGCATTTCTCTGCGATTCTTTTTCAATCCGCTGACAAAGTCCAGCATCTCACCTTGCAAATGAAAAGCTGGTAAGAGGCCGACGGAGGCCGGCGGATCAGAGCTTTCAACACACGCGGAGACATGAAACATCTCGCGAGCCACACATCCTTCACTCGCCCTGTTTTCCTTCGGTCTGATCGCTAATAGACGATATAGATTTATTATTCGACGAGGCCCGATTCAGGAGGTTTAATGATTATCCTTTAACTTCTGAGGCTTTGCCCTGACAAGAGACGCACAGCGTCTGCTTAAGCTCATCCTCGGGGGAAACCGAAGCAGATCCGCTGCAGGCCTCTCGATGAGGGTTCAGGTTAAAGAGCGAGACCTGGCTTCCGACACAGAGAGCCATATTTCATCCTCAGAGATCTTTGAAAACGCTTCACAGAACTGCCTTCTAGAATAAAAAGCAGCTAATTATTTCAGATATCGTTAAGAGCTCAATAACGAGCGGCTTGTTCCAGTGTCAAACTTCTATGTGTGGAAAAATCTAAAAGATGAAGTTCAAGATCAGGAGAGTTAGCATCTCCTCGGTGGAGCTACACGCACTCCCAGCGCACTCTAATGCTGGCCCTTTTCAAGCTAGAGGTCAGAAGGAAACCAGAGCCAGTGCATCTATGTTTACGTGGAGCACAATTGAAATGCAGTGTGTAGAAATAAAACCCATTTCTACTGCACAGCCCGACTGATATTGCTCAGAGTATTTTTGTTTTGCAGCTTTCAGTTCATTTCCTCCAGGAGATTTTATCGGTTCATCCTCAAACTCCATCGCTCTTATCTTAAGGCGTTTGGGATGTTACATTGACTTTTAGTAGTTGAAATATTGTTATGCAATGTCTGACCGGGTTCAAATGTACCATGTGTGTTAAGAGTCCATTCTGAACACACAGCAGTCTGGAGTCAGTTAAGGCGCCACCTAATGGCGAAATGGAGTATAGCATTTTTTCAGTTTTCTAATGTTATTTGTCTTTGAAGGATGTTTGAAAATTGGAACACTTTTATTATTTTGCTTTTGCACACGTCATACTTTTAGAAACTCCTCCTGAAGATTGTATCTGTTCACCTCCAAACTCTATCAGTCTTATCTTAAGGCATATGCGATGTAAAATTGTAAAACTATTTTTGACTATGTGCACCCAATTACAATACTAAACAGGAAGTTGTTACGACTCAGTTGAAGCCAGATCAATCCCAAAAAAGTCCGAGCGCATCTGCTTAACAATGCATTCTGTGCTGACCACGCCCACCCTCTGTTAATATAAAATAGTGGCTTAACTGAAGACACCTGGAGCTATTTTGGAGCTTTGTTTTGAGGTGCCGTCTATAACAGACCTCGACACTCATCCGGTTGCTGAAGAGAGACTCTGGCAGGGAGTGAGATGGCCGGCAGGGGAGATCCCCGGTGAGGCCATAAAACAGGGGTCACCAGGTCCAGTCCTGGAGTGTCAGTGTCCTGCAGAGTTTAGCCTGTCTGGAAGTTTCTAGTCGACCCACTAAGATCTTAATTAGCTGCTTTGTGTGCGCTAGATTAGAGGCGGAGCTAAACTCAGCAGGACACTGGGATTGTTGGGACTCCAGGGCTACAGCTCACAAAAAAAAAAAAAAAACGTTCACAGAACCAAGCACAAATGACCCTTCCATGATATATAATTTTTTTTAAACTGTCAAAATAAAATCACACATTGTTAAATGATGCACAGGGTTTATCTATAATTAAAATTTCGATTGTGTCATTTCTCTTTTGAAATCCTTGGAGGCAGCCATGCACCGACTGCTAGGAATGCTGCACTGGCCTCACACAAGAGCGACTTTCGCAGCTTTTGCAGTTCGTTTTCAGCGTAACATGCATCAGACGGTCAGTGGGCGTTCTGTCTGAGACTGCGCCCCCGTCTTCTCTCACAGTTTTACTGCTCGCTTGGAACAAAGCCTAGGAATTACAGAGCGACTGGTGCATTTCTGAAAATAAAAACTCCTCACCATTTTAAAGCCTCCACTAAATACATAATGCACGCTCAACTGCTCTGTTAATGAGCCAAAGTCGCAGGCTTCCTTCTCCGTACGTCTGCTGCAGTGTGAGAGCTAATATTTGTTCCAGATTTGATAATTATATCAATTTGATCCGGACTGAACGCAGACTAGCTCTCAGACGACTCATTCATGCACAGGTTCAGTTTAATGCTTCAAAGTCTGAGAGTCTGCGAAGTCTTGGACTCCAGACAAAACCTGCATGAACTGACTGAAGGGGGGAAAAGCAGCCAATTAAAGCAATTACACGTAATGATTTGGAAAATATAAATCACTGGGCGGTAATACGAGAATATTAATGTACAAGTGCTTGAGCTCCAGTCTGTTTAAGGTTATTACAGTTAGCAACCAAAGTTAAAGCCGTGAAAATAATTTTCATTACTTGGGATAAAATAAACATTCATGGTTTATTTAATATTACCAGGAGTATACCTCTTACCCCGTCTCCTGTCTGTTCATCCACCTGCACAACTGAAGCACCTAAATCGACTTTACTTTAGAAAGAAAATGATAGAAATACAAGTAAAACGGCTCTATTTTTAGTTCTGAAGAACAATCCACTCTGACGTCAGCTCCGGGTTTGACAAAATTCTATTGCAATTCTGTTCTACGATTCTAAAGGGATGATGTATTCGTTAAAGTTCCTTTGTTCTAGCACAAAGAAAGAAGAAGCAGCAGCTTAGCGTCTGCGGTTTAGAGGAAGTGGACGGAGAGTAAGTTAATGATGCGTCTGAACTAATCCCTTAATTCTCAGGCATCAGAGCTTACTGTAGACAAGAACAAATCTCTGTGAAACTCTGACTCACTCGCCTAAAATCTGACGTTTCTCGTCGACCTTTCCAATAAATATAGGAGACAGATGAGCTCTCATTACAACCTCGGCTCGGTGAGCGTTCCTCCCACGGCTCACACTGTCTGACACAAGAGTCACGCTGAGATTTAATGAAGAGGTCAGAGAAAAGGTCAAAAAGATATAAGAAGAGGTCAGAATTAACTTGAAATAATATAAGACGTAAATATCGGCAGGAAAAGAGACAAAAGGAGTCGATGAAGAAACAGAAGAGAGAGGGAGTAAGAGTCAAGCGTAAGACGAGTCAGGAGAAGAGCCAAAAGAGCCAGGAGGGAGGGTGACAAAAAGAATCAAAAGAGTCAAAGAAATACGAGAAGAGTCAGAAAAATCAGCAGCAGAATATAGAGAAGAGTCTGGAGAAGAAAAAGAGTCATAAAAGCAGAAGAATCAGGAGAAGAACCAGAAAAAGATTCAGAATCAGAAGAGTCAGAAGAAGAATCAGAATGGCCAAGAGGACAAGAATCAAAAGAGTCAGAAAAAGAGTTCTAAGAAGCACAAGAAAAAACTGAATAGAAAAGAGAAGAGTCAGAAGAATAATCCAAAGAAACAAAAAAAAGAGTCATAAAAGCAGAAGAATCAGGAGAAGAACCAGAAAAGATTCAGAATCAGAAGAGTCGGAAGAAGAAAGAGAGGAATCAGAAGAGTGAGTAGAATTATGATAAGAATCGAAAGGATTAGATGAATCAGGAAAAGAAAAATAACCAGTAGAAGAATCTGAACATTCAGGAGATGAGTCCTGAGAATAATCCAAACAGTTTGAAGAACAGAAAAGTCCTGAGAAGAGTCAATATAAGAATCATAAGAGCAGGGGTGAGAATCAGAAGAATCTGGAGAGTAATCATCACAAACCAAAAAAAAAACATTGAGGAGAAGAGAGAAGAGAAGAAGACTCAAGAGCAAAGAGACGATGGGTCAAGAGATAAACTGAGAAGCATCAGAAAAAAAGATGGAAGTAGATTTAAGTGTAAACAGAAAATATTTCTCTTCATGAGTTAAACCATATAAACCTGAGAAGAAGATCCCGAGATAATGAGAGCACAGGCTGATCAGTGATCAGTGCAGGCAGAGCACAGGCTTGAGAACGGGTTCAATCACATGTGATGAATGATTTACAATCGCTCCCCTCGAGAGAAACCCGGCGGCCCGTTCCACGAGTACAGGAGGTTCATACAGAGCACCGCTCGCGTGCAACGAGAACCTCCTGAACAAATCACTCCTTCCACAAAGCATGATGTCAGCAGGAGTTTGTTTCAACGATTATCTCCATCTTCCACCACAAACTTCCTCTGTTTATACACACGCGGACGCAGCAGAGGCCTTCTCACCTCTGCTTTCCACCATCTCTCACTTCCTAGCGGAGGCCAAGAGGTCTCGTCCCGTCGCTCTACAAAGAGAGCGCTGCTTTCTGTCTCTGGGCGGCTTGTCAGAGTGCTGCTAGATTCTGGAGGCTCTTCCCAACAGCGTCTGCTTCACATGAGCAAACCCAGCAGCATTCCGACAATGTTAGAGCACTCGTAAACAAAAGCCGAGCTCGGCTCTGGAGAGACTAGCTGTAAATATGAACAAACGTAACTCCAGCAACTTTGATCAAAAACGTACATCTTTTGATCCTTCTTCTGACTCCTCTGAACACCACTGAAGGAATCCTAAATATGACAATGCTTTGGAAACAGGGAAGAAACTTCGCCGAAGAGACAGAACTTTAAAAACACGCTTGATTCTCGGAAACAATACTGTATTGTTCTATTGACGAAAAAGATTTTGATCATTTTCACAATGTTCTAGTCATTAGTGATGGACATTGATTGAAGAACTCGAGGAGTAAAACCTCGCTCTGTGACGTCCCGTGTTACTGACGATTGCAAACAAATGCTTGAGCAGAAGAGAAAAGCTGAAATCTCAAAGCCACCTGCTGGTAAAGCTCTTGTTGAAGATACTCTTGAGCCTCCTTCCTCACTCTCCTCTGTCTCTCTCTCTCTCTCTCTCTCCCTCCCTCATTCTCTCATCCCTCTCTCTCTCTCTCATCCCTCTCTCTCTCTCATCTCTCATCCCTCTCTCTCTCTCTCTCATCCCCCTCTCTCTCTCTCTCTCTCTCTCTCTCAGAGGGGCATGGGGCTGTAATAAATGAGCTGCCACACTGCTGTTTCAGGCCGCCTCGCTGCAATAACACTGCTCCCCTCACGCTCGCAGCTGTTCCCTGATCAGATGTTCCCCGGCGAGTGCTGGTAACAGCGTCTGTGTCCTGTCACCGATGCTGGTGTGAGGGCAGTCCAGAGCGGATTTGAAAAATCCGAGATCGAGTCGAGCACTTTACATTTGTACATCATAAAACAATGACTAAATCTTAATAAAGTGTCTTTTACTTAAGTGTTTATTCCAATAAAACAATTCCAAACGCAAAAGTAATAAAAAAGAAGTACATTTTTAGATATATAAACAAATAGTTGATTTCGTTTGGATATCGCCCTACAATGAAATGAGAATTATGATCTTTACTACAACAATAAAAGGAATAGACCAATAATATTTTTGTCTATTTAAAAAGTATTATTATACTTTAAGTTAATGTCAATTTTATATTTTCAACAGTTAGATTTATTATAAATGATCAAAACCTTGTATATATGTATATTTAAATTAAATATAATATTCTGCAAGGAATGAATTAATTTTCCTTTTACGGCAGTGGATAAAACACATGTTATCAGACTACAGCGCTGGGATCTGTCGTCGTTATTTCATCACGGCGGTGTGTTTATTGACTCTACAGTACAAGCATACATTTGTTTGACGCACAATAACACGCACGAGATGGAGAGATTTATATTCGCCGTCGACGATGTGATTTCATATCTGCCGTTTGAGAGAGAGCAGAGCCACCAGAAGCACTTTCGCATGCTCCATTTGATCAGAAACATGAGCTTTTCATGTCCAGCCTTCATTTTTCAGGCCCGACCCGGCTCCGTGAGCCAAATACTGAATTAGAGCGTTTTGACACATTAATCTCCAGCCGTTCGACAACATTACCCTGCAATCGCTCGCCTCATTTGAGCACGGAGATCAGATGTGGACGGCAGACGTTCTCAAGCTGAGATCACCAGCGGCCTGGTGACAAAACTGCAGGCTTGAAATGAGGCGCGTTTACTGAAATAAAAGTCCCCCGTGTGTGACTCTCTCTCTCTCTCTCTCTCTCTCTCTCTGAGTGCAACTGAGAGAGCCAGAGGCCTGCCCGTCTGTGCAGAATAAATAAAGGGAAATTAATTAAAGGTAGGGTGGTTAGTTTGGCGCCAGGGAAAGAATACACAGTTTAGAGGTGTGCGCCAAATCCCCTACAGGACGAAATGAAGGTAATCCGTCATATTTCGTGTCGGTTTGACACCGGGCACATTAAGTGTTTTCCGGAGACCGTGTGAGCGGAGCCAGAGACCCTGCAGCGGGTAATAATCGTTTTGATGCGTTTTACTGGTGTCATTGTGCTCTTAACATGGAACGGTTTCTTCAGTTCCTTCGCTTCTTCCCCGATATTTACCCCCCTGAGAAAAAGCAGCATCCACATGAAGAAATGTGACAGAGAAACGGAAACACTCTCCAGTGTGGAGAATTCGAAAGAAACAGTCAGCTTAAATTTCTGGTGAATATTATGTTTTCTGTTTGTCGTTTTCCACAGACGCTAAGCTCTGTCACGAGAACACCTGAAGGCCACAAGAAGCTTGGAGAGCTTTAGCGACTGACTGAAGAACGCTGGAGACCACATCGAGTGAACTGGAAACCTGCTGACTGAGGTCTTGGTCGCCCCCTGGAGCACAGCTGCAGAATAGAAATTAGCTCCGCCCTCCTCGTGTACATCAATGACAGATGGCAATGAAAAATGAATTTCCCTCCATTAGCAATTTTTTTTAAATGTTACAAAAATGCTTCAGTTTTAAAGTTTGATTTCAGCAGAATAAAAAAAAACTACACTGCTGAAATCAAGGCTGCCCCGCGATCACTCCATCTCCTTTCACAATCTCTCCCTCTCCTCTCTCTTTCTCTTTCCCTCTCTCTCCCCTCTTCCTTCTCTCTCTCTCTCTCCCTCTGATCTTTTTCTCCCCTCTGACTCTCACTCTCCCCCTCTTTCCCTGCCACTCCTAACTTACCTTCTCCTCTCTTTCTCCCCTCCCTCCCCCTGTCCTCCTCTTCTCTCTCTCCTGTTCATCTCTTTCTCTCCCTCTTCTCTCTCTCATTTCTTTCTCTGCTTCTCATGCCCTTCTCGCTCTCTCTCTTTAGTAAAGAATTTTTCTAAATCAGACAATCATCCAGAATCATTTAAATCCACTGCAAATCGATGAGAAAGTTTTCAAAGAAACTAAAATCTCCCGAAATGTAGCTTTTATTCTACGGTTTCCATTTCTTGTGAGTTTGGTATTTTGGGGAGCCGCTAGCGTCCAGCTCCTTGAAGCTGATGGTTCCTGACTGCTCCCCTCAAAGCTCCAGAAACAGCCTGGATGAGAACGCAGCGAGACGGAGGAGCGTCAGGCGATACGACGACCCCTGCACCACACGTAATGCCCATAAGCCCTTAACCATGGCAATTTGTTGGGGTGAAGGTGGAGAAACGGTATCAATCAGAGGCCGGGGGAGCTGGGGGGTGTTTGGCAGTCAAGGGGCTCATTCTGCAGGTTTCGGGGGGCTGCTATTTTTCTAATGGGGGTTTGTTGAATTTAAGGCCTGTGAGAGACGGGGGTTTGACAGCTCTGGAGACTGACACCTTCACTTTCCTCTGACAGCAGACAGAAAATCAGCCTCACAGCAGGAGCACACGCGCACACACGCGCACCGGCACATCTAGCCACCATGAGAAGAGCAGGGGACCCGACACAGCTTTTAAAGAAATTACAGGCGTTGTGTTACAGCTCAAGCTGGATTACGATCGAAAGTAAAACGCAGCTCTCTCAAGATTCTCTCACAGCAGATACAACACGTGAAGTGCACAAGAGACCAAAAATAAAACCAGCATCACAAATAAACACGATGCAAAGAGGAGCACACACTCAAGCGCACAATCCCCCTACTCTACCTACCCAGGTAAATTAAAAAAAGCTTGAAATTTTCAGACAATAAAGTTTCAGAGAAAGTTTGAGAACTCAAAATGTTTGTTGTGTGGGGGAAGTTTAAGATTTTTTAGATTTAAAATCTAAAGAGCAACCTGTTTTCTCTGACTGTACTTTCTGTTCATTTTTATATGGAATTTTTTTCCTGGTATTTTTCTAATCTCTGCCCTCCACAGCCTTTACTCTCGGATGGTGTCTCTTGCGAGTCGTCAGCATCAATGAAGGTTTTTCTTCTAAAGCATAAATCCTGCTTCTCCTGAACTTTACAGGACTACTTCAGAATTTTCTTGTTGCAGGGGAGGAGGATCCTGCAGATCAGAGCTTTTCACTCCCATTTTAACCCCAGTTTAAACCTTCTTGAGGCCTTGTTGTAACATTGTGGAGTTTAAGGCTTTTAAGGCGTGTTGAGGACCCACTGACAGTCTGGAGAATGCAGATGAACCAGCTCAAGAAAAACACGAGAGGATCCCCTCAGTGATCTCAAGAATCTGAGTCACTAAGAAAACAATTGGTAACGCACTCCACACCGACGAGCTGAATTCCCTGCTGAAGTCCTGTGCTCCAGAAGGCTCATGATCAACAGTGAACATCTGAATGATTCAGAGGAGGACAGGAGATTTCTGAGTTTGGTGCTGTTTGCATCAGCTTAACTCTGCTAGAAACATTCTACTCTCGGGGGATTTCTGTCACCATTCATCACTATGGATAATGCCATCACCAGCTTTGAAAGTGGGTTGTGGACGCTTCTCAGAAAAAAACCTGTTTTGTGTTTGCTCTGGAAGAGATATACACACACACATTTACAGTTGCTCCCTAAGATTCACAGAATGGTTGTATTTTTTCTGCTGCAGTTGAATAAATAAAAGTGTACAAATATTAGTTTTTTCATATCGACGTGAGGATTGCAAGACATTTTCAAAAATGCAATGCAGATATTTTCCAAATGTTAAAAACTAAAGTGTGAGCGCTTTATTTTCCATTTATTGAAAACGAGCTGAAACAGACAGACGTATGTCCTGGAAGAGACACTCGATGAAGTATTTGAGAATAGTAACTCGATCAATCGTTGAGCTCGAGTTGTCGGTGTAACGGCAGAGCGCTGGCGAGGGCGTGTTGCTCATTAGGAGCCGTAAGTGCTTCATGATGTGGAAGCTAATGAAGCATGCCGGAGATACTACTGTTCCTTCAGCGCTGCGTTTATTTGATTTCTTCCTTCTAATGAGAGTCAGATGCCTCGTGTTTACACCTCTGCAAATCAATGACAGCTTTTCTAATTAGCAGCGAATGAGCTCCGAGCCAAAGGTTTCCCGGGCCGCCGAACCCTCGATGTGCTCCTCTGTTTCTGTTTGTGTTTACTCTGTGTTTCTGTGACGTTTCATTAGCTGCTGCCGTGTGAGCTTCAGGATTCAGAAATGCCTTCGTTTGAGAGGAAAACAGTTTGGTTTTTAGTGCTTCCATTATCTGCAGCAGCAGAAACATGCAACGCTGCAAAACATGCCACAAGCATATGTGTGTGCGTGTGTGTGTGTGTGTCTTTCAATCCGCTCCAGAACCGAAACGTTCTTCACCTGGTTCTTGATGAACCCTTTGTGAACTGAGACTGTGGCAGTGAGGAAGAGACAAGAGGCAGAGCTGGAAGTAGCAGAGATGAGGATGTTGAGGTTCAGTTTAGGAGTGACGAGGATGGACAAGATTAGGAACGAGCACATCAGAGGGACAGCTCAGGTTGGTTGTTTTGGAGACAAAGTCAGAGAGGCCAGGTTGAGATGGTTTGGACATGTGCAGAGGAGGGATAGTGGTTATATTGGTAGAAGGATGTTGGAGATGGAGATGCCAGGCAAGAGGTCAAGAGGAAGACCAAAGACGAGATATATGGATGTGCTGAAAGAGGACATGAAGGTAGTTGGTGCAAGAGTAGAGGATACTGGGGACAGAGTTAGGTGGAAACGGATGATTCGCTGTGGCGACCCCTGAACTGGGAACAGCCGAAAGGTATTTTATTTCAAGTATTTAGTATTTACTGGGAAAGAGAAAGATCTGGTGAGGGATGTTCTGTTCCTGTGAGATGGATCTGTTCGTAGTGCTGCAGGAGCTTGTGAAGGTAGAGAAGAGCTGATCCGGAGACTGCTCTGTACACGAGCATCAGTGATTGGAGCTGCAGCGGGAGCTCATTAGCTGTGGTTCCGGACTGAGATGGACGGCGAGATTGCTGGGGACTCCAGTTGTAGAAAAACACGGTAGTGAAACATTATATCCCATCACTTTGAAACTATCACTTTGCATATATGGCCCATGGGATATAATTTATACATTTTTTGCTGAGATTTCAGTGCTACATATTCGGAATGAAACGGGTGAAGCCGACTCGTGTGCACATATTTACTTCTGAATTTGGGAATTTGTCTGAGAATTCTCAAAATCTGCCGTTGAGTAAAACTGGGGCTACACTCGTGCGCTTCAGAGTAAAAACCTTGTTAGCTGCAAACGGTAATCAGCAGAGCCTGCATTCCGCGGATCTGAACTGAGAGCAGGTCTGAGAGCTGCTGCGGCTGCTGATAATCGACTCTGAATTTTAAAATGTATTCCTCCATTATTCTTTTATCCCAGAGTGACTTTTACGAGGGAAATAAAACAGGAAGGGAACAAAAGCAGCAGATTCTGGGGAGCCATCAGGAGGCGATGGGAAAGTGATGGAGACAAAGCTTTCTTTTTCCCCGTTTGATGGGGCCTCAGCATTGTGCTAGGAATGAGGTCATTACTGCACTCCTGAGGTCAGGGGTCAGATGTCATGGGCGGGGGCGGGAAGCGAACAGGAAGTGAAGGTCAGGTGTGAGAGGACGTGGGACGCCTGTACGCCACGGCTCCGCTGTGAACTTGAACTTTTGCGTCTCGATCTACTGTAACACGCCTGATGTAAATCAGCCTCCGAGAGAAGAGCAAGAGGGAAATTAGCATCTGAATGGAGGGATGCAGAGAGAGAGAGAGAGAGAGAGAGAGAGAGAGAGAGAGAGAGAGCTTACGTACATCGCATGTGATCTTTGCTGAAAACAAATGATGATTTCTCTTGTTCTGTATGAGTCTGCAGAGCAGGGAACACCCACGGATAGCCCACGAGCACAGAACGAGTTTTACAGCTGGTTAGATGCGGCATCTTCAGCTTTTTATTATTCCCACAGAGTTTTCCCATCATTAATAATCTAAAAAGTTACAGAATAAAACAAACTAATAGACACAGTCGTAATATATATTTAGTAAAAATTCACACGTGAAAGATCAGAATCGTTTGTTGTTGTGTTTCTCACTTTATTACAAAAGGTTCACATACTTTTTCTTGCCACTGTGTAAGTTTGTAGAAATAATCACACATTTTAATATGCAAATTACTCTATGCAAACACAAATATCTTGAGAAACAAAAGAATAAAAGCAATAAGTTAATAAACAAAGGAATATATAGGCAAATAAATAAAAATACAATGTTTCTTGTAAAAAAAGAAGAAGCACAAAATAAGCCATTTTCTAAAATATAGACTATGATTATTGCAAACTGCTTGAAATTAAAACCTCTCAGCAGAATATAACTATTTCCTGTTATTCGAGTATTGCGCTCTAAACGTGTTTTCTTTGTGTGCTCCTACAGGAAATAGAATTATATTTTGTTTATTTGAATGCTAGTTAGTTAGCCATATTATGCCAGTTTAAAGAATTTATAATGAATATTTGTGCCCTCTATATTAGCACACAGTATTAAGTATTAAACGTAAAAAAGGTCTTTGATTCCCCTCATATTTTTGGCCCTAACCAACGAGCGCCGTTTACCCCCGTTCCTCCCACAGTCATGCTTTCACCACGCCCCCCGCTCATCTGTCAGACAAAATTCAGCAAACATCGAAACACAGAGCAGCGCTTTAAATGCATTCTTTGTAAAATCCAAAAACAACAGTTGGCTCCAGGCATCTGAAAACGCTATTTCCCAGGGAAAGCAAGAACTGACAGAAAAATATGTTCATTCAAATGTAAGTAAAAGCGTCAGCCAAATGCATAAATGTAAATGTAAATATTTCCCTGATTGTTCTTCAGCGCGGCTCTGACAGAGAGACAGAGAGCGATGAATCTGATTGGTCAGTGGGCGGAGCTAGGAACTATGGGCGGTGCAAGGAACAACAAGTTGTTGTCAGCTCACAAAAAAAGGAAGAGGATCAAACAAACAGGCTTGAAAGATTCTGATGAGGGTGTTTTTGATGAGGGAATGACACTAAACGATCGCTGGGAATGCTATGAAAATGCTATGAATGCTTTATCGATTTTCTTATTTCAATATAGAGTTGTATCCCAGTTCTCGACTCTCTGTGATCTTGGTATCGTCTCGGTAACTTTAACTAGATATGAACGTCTTCCTGGAATACACCAAGTGAAAGTGAAAATGACATTAGGACCAAATATGGAGTGACCCGTACGAGGAATCTGTGCTCTGCATTTAACCCATCCAGGAGCACACACACAGCATGAACACACACTCTGAGCAGTGGGCAGCCATAGCTGCGGCGCCCGGGGAGCTGTGGGTGACGCTCAAGGACGCCACAGTAATGGCTGTCACACGAGGGAGAGGGTTTCAACACTCATCCCACCATC
>SRMA01026989.1:297416-343129 GCA_007224835.1 Danionella cerebrum
CTGCCCTCGACAAGAATTAAAACAGCAACATTATATCGCAGGACGCTGCTCTGGCCTCTCGATAGAGCTCATAAATTACGACTGATGGCTAATTTTAGGTGAAATTCAATCCCTCCACCTCTGCTGCAGGCCACATGGGAGCGTTTAATCAAACTCTGTCTGGGTTTGTTGCCGATATTGAAATGAGGAAGTAATGAGGGAGGTTTTGTGCTGAGACACAATGGGAAAGGGCAGATTTAAAGTCATAGAGATACCGGAGATGCTTTCCATCTCTTTTTGGAAAGGATTTGGCTTGTTTCATTTCATGCTAGAATCTGTGGGGTCTGCTGCAAATTCTGCTGTTTTCTTGACATTGAAATGTTACATGTAACTATTTTTTTCCCAAAATGTAACAAGGTTAATATTGTCAAAAGAAAAAGATTACAAAAATCATAAAATGTTCCTGTTCTGAAATCAGCCTTAAAGCAAGCCTTTGTGCTATAAATGTATAATTGTGAGATTTGTGTGGTTATTGATTACAATCACCTTTTCGTATAGAAATGTTAAGTTTAAATCAAAATGTAAAGCTCCACCAAACTTGGAACTGGTTGGATGAAAAATAGTCCCTTGAATTTACTTGATTTTAATCTGTACATTGGTACCAAATGGGTTTCGATGAGAGAAATTGTTAAATCTCGTAATCGAAGGTTTATGGACTCTGAATGCTCTTGGACCTGTAGGTTAATGTGATTTATGGAAAAAGAGCCTCTAAACGCTTTCTACAACTTGCCGATAGAGTCTAGATTCTGGCAGAAGGTGTTTCGGAGCGTTCAAACATCTCCAGTTCAGTCCAGTTTGATGGTTTCCAGCATGAACAGCTCGCTTTAAATCACACCACAGATGATGAGTAATATTCAGGTCTGGGGACAAAGATGTTCATTCCAGACGTTCTCCAGCCCCTGCACTGGTTACAGCCCCACAGCATAACGGAACCACCACCAGACTTTACTGCAGTGAGCAAGAGTTTTTCTTGGAATGCTGTGATTTTCTTGTTTTGTACAAATAGATCTGTTTTAGTTTCATCAGTCCACAGCACCTTAATCCAGAAAGAAGCTTGTCCAGATGTGCTTCAGCAAACCTCCAGCGACAGCGTTTACGGCGTGTGCAGAGAAAAGTCTTTATCCGCATCACTCGTCCATGCAGCATCTGCTTGTGTAGCACATAAAGAACATAACATGATTTTAAACGAGATTTTGTGTAAATAATGAACATAATAAGTGGGTTTACATTCTGTAAATAGTGACAGAAATGATTGGATCTGTGTTTTTTAAAGTAAAACATATCAGTACCTTTAAAAATACCAGTGTTTTCATCAACGTCTGATTCAACTCTATTCGTCTCCCCAGAAATAAGCCACAAGTTCTTTCAGTAAAGTTGTGAATTCTTCTGAAGCAGGAACATGATATGAAAGTTTGAGAGAGATGTATTGAATTAAGCCTGCGTTTTAGGAGTGCCAGGGTAAAAAGTGCCAGCTCAGCTCTTTGATGCCCTCAACATTCATTCCACGTTATTCCAGAGTCAGCAGAATAAAATGAGTGAAATAACAGAAAGGGTTTAGCCTTGCAGAACACATTCTGCTGAGATCATTGATATGAGAACTTCCTTCTTTCACAAGTATCAGAATTTTCACATTGATTTATCAGTGACAGGATGGACCTGCACACAGCGAGAGCAGCAGTTTCCCCGGTGGAGAAACCTCAAACGCGCATCACTGATACTAAACCTTTCACAAATGCTACTTTTACTTCATTAAGGCTCATCGACCTGAGAAAAGCCAAGGGAGGGAAATGTTCATCTTTTCCAGGAGGGCAGCACACTCAACAGTCGCTTGTTGAATTTTATTCTTGTAAACTTTGCTTCTCGAGAGCTGGAAACTCTGCAGTTCTGGAGGGAATCAAGCGGCTGCTCAATGAGGCGTCAGCGGATTGTCTTTCTGCTCTGGAAAGGTTTCTGCTGACTCAGCTTCCCCGCGGTCAGTGACTGGGATCTGCTGAGATTGAGAGATTATTCACTCGCTCCTCGGTGACGTTATACATCTGTCCGCTCCGTGTTAGCTTATGCTCTGAACACAGACACCTGCTCAGCTGGAAACATCTGTCGCCCTGCAGCTGCATGGGAGCGAAGATTCAGGGATGACGCGCATTTCATGCTCTAGACATTATTAATAATCCATGATGAAAACATGTGCGATCACAGTCAGATCAGGCTGAGGCTAGAAGTGATGCTCAACAAATAAGAGATATGAGACTTTATTTAAGATGGGTGTGCGTGCGTGAACAGGCTAAAAATAAAATGTACAAAAAATAAGATTGAGGGATAGAGAGAGAACAATGATTGAAGAAGACCCTCAGAACAGCTGAAAGTGAAATTAGTTTGGACTTTTAATCATGTTGTGAAGGTCAGATTTGTTTCTGACTCGTTTGTTTATGGACTCAGATCCGTCTAGGACTCGTAGATATCTGTAGGTATTTGTGCTGGATTGTCTGTCTGTCATTTTGCCCTGTTTTCTCAGTGTGCTCTTCTCTGTCCCTCTGCTTTCCACTTGTTTTCGCTCGTCTATTTAGTCTAGTCTTTCCGTTCGCTGGTGGCGGGTTCATTGTTAATCGTGACTGCTGATCCTTTGCTGCAGACCATTTCTTTAAGCGTGAGTCATTGCTATTCCAGTTAGGTTTGTAATCCTGTTTTTGTTCTTAAATAGATTACCTTGTTTTTCCAGTTTTAGATAGAGAGGTTTTCCCCCACAAACGGATTTTCTGTTTTGTTTCCTTTAATAAAATTCCCATTCTGAATGTGCCTCTGAGTTCTACCCTTCTTTTCAAACCACGGGGCTTGCCCCAAACATCGTCTTGTCCACGTTCAACAATATGTGTTAAAGTACTGTTTAAAAGTAATGATGACTAACAGTTTGTACCTGTATTAAAATGATATAGATTTCTAGGAAATGGGTCGGGATGTTCTGCAGCTTTTAATTCATCTTAAAAACATCGCCGGCACACGGAGACATTTTTGTTTACCGTTCTTTTTCCATCTTTGTCGTATTCGTCAGTGAAGCCGTCGTCTCCTCAATAGCGCTGACTATTCCTTCCCGGGCTCTGTGAAACACGAGAAGCCCCGCCTCCTCTAACTTTAGCGCTCGCTGATTGGATACTTACACAAAGGTTCATTGATTGGATATTTGCTCGCGGCCGTGCGTTTCTTTCCCTGACATCTGCCTTTACACATGTGAGATAATAATAATACCAGAACCGAAGAACCGCAGTGCCAAACCGAGGAAAGCGTACCGAACAGTTTGGTATAAAACAAGTATTGTGGCATCCATAGCTTCAACCCAAACTTATGTCTTGCTGTGTTTTCCCTCCTCTTGATTTGGTGTTACGGTATGCTCACATTAATGACTTGAGAAAAGGTTGTCTGCCAAGTAAATGTGACTACGGGGCTGTTTATGAGCACTCTCTGAAAAGTTTTCAGATCGAGCTTGATAACAAACCAGCAGCAAACTGTTTAAAATTCAGATCAAGAGCCCCAGCCGTTTGTCAGGAATATAAACCAGAAGGATCAGATACTAACCAATCAGTTCACCAGTCGTCTACAGTTTTTCCCGTCTGGAATCATACGACTCCAGGTTTTGGTCATCACACATTTCAAAAAGTGCAAAAAACATATATTTTATTAAATCAAATATTTTATACCTGCCCCACACTCCCCTTCCCGAGAATCGCTTCTTGCCAAGAGACTCTATTAAAAATGAGTCATAATTCATAATGTTGTGGTAATGCTGCGTACACTGGGCTCGGCTCGACTTTCCCTAATAAACTGTCCTGAATCAAAACAAGCTTATTTTGGCAATAGAAAAATAAAGAAACCCGGAGAAAAACAGAGCAACACAAAACCAGAAGTCTGTGCAAATGTTTACCCACTCAAATGGAACATAATTGGATTCATTAATGGCGCTTTCTCTTTCTTCCTCTCTCGAGTGACTGTTAATTGTAGAAACAGTAGGTAGAAATAAACCGCAGCGGTGCCAGCTCGCCGTAAACACATGAAGTAGACTGTAAATCAGTCATTACATGAGCTCCTGGGGCTCGAGCATCACGCTGCTTGCTTTCTGAGACGCAGCAGCAGCAGCAGCAGCTCGTACAGAAGGCGTTCTGATTGGAAAATGTGAAATCATCACATGGTACATGTCAGCTAATGACGTAGATTTATGGAGCTGTGCTGTCTGCTTACATCTGTCCACTCGGATTCCCCGGCACGCCGCTGAACTGTGTTAAAAAACACTTTCGGAAAATGTTTGATGCAGACAAATATCCCACATATATTGACCAGAATGATGCTCACGACGGCCCACTGGGTAAAAACACCAGAGACAGAATACACTGTGCATCAGAGCTGTGCTGCTGAGAGACGGCTCCAGAACCTGCTGCATTCAAATACGTGTAATCCTTACAAACGTACGGCTTATGAAATCCAGCTAAACGCCATATTTTGGCGAATCTATGGTGATCGACAACAAAATTTGAATGAATTTATTCTTCCTCTTGTAAGCTAGTAATCTTTAAATACACAGCATGAAATCGCCTCGATAGCCTTTTAGCAGATAATTCTCCTTCTGCAGTAAATCGTTCCTTCTGCAAGCCGTCTCCATCTTTCTGGAGGCACCGAGAGCGTCCTCGACAGCACAAAGGAGGGGGCTGCAGAAAGCTCTGGAACATCTAGCCCATCTTCCACCTGACGCTCATCCGCTCTCATCTGCCAAACCCAGAGCTGTTCAGGAGCCTCATTTCCTTTCTGAAATAACCCTGTCAGAAATAACACTGGGGCGCCACGCTTCAGAAACCGATGCCAAGAAGCCGACACAACCACACACACACCTCCCTCCTCGAATCAGATTCTCTAGGTGTTTCTGAAATCGGAGTTCACGGAGGTACGCTGGCTGTTCGATACATCTTAAATTACAGACGTGAGATTCCAACCCAGAGGATAAATCCAGCAGCTAAGAGAATGGAGCTCTCGGAGAACATAGAGCTTGCCAAAGTTCTGGAGACCTCCAGACTTCACGTGGCTTTCAGATGAGCTCGAGAACAGAGCGTACGGAGTAGATCTGGGCGAAACACTGGATTAGAGCATTTTGGGAAATCACCAAAACACCACGATTAGAATATTACCATCGCCGTCCTGCTGGAGTGCTGTCTTCAACAGTCAGAGATCTAAGGGAGCATCACTTCACTGACGTTACAGTGAAACTAAGAGCGTTATCTGCTCTAGAGCAGAGGGTTCTGGGATCTAGAACTAAAAGTAGCAAACAGCTTTTCACCATGAAAACCAGACGCCAGGCTGCCTCAATGCTTCGTGCCAGAGATTCAAGAAGGTTCTGGAAACGTTCCTCAAAGAGTTTGCTCTGTATCGTCACGAGACCATCACGCAGCTGCTGCAGATTCATCGGCTGCACATCCGTGATGAGAATCTCCCGCTCCACCATATCTCAAAATGACACATACCATCTGGTGACTGTGCAGAACATTTAAGAACAGAGAACCCATCATCATGTTGGTCAAAAAACCAGTCTGAGATGATTCGAGCGATCTCCAGCTAGAAGGACATCAGAAGATGGGGACAGTGTGGTCATAAAGAGATGGAGATGGTCAGAACGATACTCAGGGAGGCTGCTGACACGATGCTCAATTGGTGCTAATGGATCCAAAGGGTGATAAGAAAATATCCCCCACACCATTACACCACCACCACCACCACCAGCCTGAACCGGTGCTACGAGGCTGGATGGATCAGTGCTTTCATGATACTGATGCTAAATTCTGACCCTAGCATCCGGATGTCCAGCAGAACTCGAGACTCATCAGACCTGGCCACGTTTCTCCAACCTTCTCTTGTACAAGAGTTTCCTGTTCTTAGCTGCGGGAGCGGCGCCTTAAGATCAAACCTTTTACATCCTGAGCTTTTTGTTGCTTTATTGTAAGAATGTCATGCAAAATACTTAAAGTTAACTGAATAACAAAAAGGTTTCTGCAAATGTTTTGCAAACAGAAGCTGATGTGCATCTGCTGAAACATCTCCGAAGTCACAGAGTCCTCGGCTCCACTCAGACCAGGAAACACGCTTTGAGCCTCTGTCACAGAGTTCTGGTGGAGAGCCGACATGTTCAGGAGCGAAGGGCACCAACGCCTCCGCCGTAACACACACACACACACACACGCACACGCACACGTACACACACACACACACACACACACACACACACACACACAGTCTGCTGCTCTGGCTCCAGCCCAAACGAAGAGGCAGCAACCTTTCCACGCGTCACACCCAGAGCGAGCCAGACGATGCCTTTCACAGATCCATGAGCTACACACTCGACAGGAATGATCCGAGAGAAGCATTTTAACATTCCTCCAGCTCAGCCCTGAGAGATCTCCAGGGCTCCGGTGAAACGAAAGACAATGAATAGAATTTATCACTTTAGGAAGAGCAGACACTTCCATCTCAACCACCGCATCATGAAGAGAAACAGAGCAGCTAATGGCAGAGAAGGTACTGAGCTACTGCTGATTCCAAACGTGAGAGAAAAATCCAGAAAGTCGTAAACAGATGATGAACGGCGAAGCATCGCATCTTTGCCGGCGAGGTAGTGGTTTCCCAGCAAGACAATGTCCCGAAACCCACAGCCAATGCATTAAAGGCTGAGGAAGGAGGACATGGAACAAAATCCCTCCTGATATCAGTAAAAAAAAACAACTACAAACTATCTGAAAACATCGGAGACACTTGTGTCCCTCAAATAATTATTTTCTGCTTAAAATGATCATTTTCCCAGCAGCAGTGCAGACGGTGAACACACGCTAAGAATCCAGAAGCTGCTGCATGCAGCGATAACGTCATCTACTGAACCCCTTCCGTTTGGAGGAGATGGCTAGAATTAATGAAATAAAATAAACCACGCAAAACATACTGCATCATTAATAAATTGATAAACAAGTATAAACACAAATACTTTCTTCTTTAACTGATGTAAAATGATCTGCATTATTATTTCACTTCTTCATTAAATAATGCGTGGTTGTGTGCCGCAGTATTTCAGGAGTGGGCGGGGCTAATGCAAGTCAAATTCATGCTTTTATCTGAAGTCTATTAAAAATGTTATTACTAATTTAGTTAATTCTGGAGCCTTTACAAGCCATCCCTGTCTGAGTCTAAATCTGAGCTCGGACACTCCATGAAAGCTTTACGTTGTACCCATGTGCAGTGTTAGTATTTAAACTTGGTTTAGACTCTGCTAAATGTACTTTTTTAACAAACTCTGCTTATTAACAATGTATTAACATGTAATTCCTTGTAAATTAGTTTATTAAATAAATATATTTATTTTTTGCCTGTGTGCCACTCTATCGTTGTTCAACACTTTCTCTCCTCACAATTATTTCTCTATAATTACCATTATTCAAGCCATCAGAAGAAGGGAAGTGCACTATTTTCTGAGGCACAGCAAATAATTATGGTCTGAAAGGGTTACATAAAGCTGTGTAACAGACTCTGGATCAGTGAAGCTGGGGTTTGGACTGAAAGTGCTAATGCTGAGTATTTCTCACATCGCCTCAAACCCTGAAAGCAACCCGAGCTGCTGTTGTGTCTGAGGCGACTGACTGATTCTGGGTCAGTGACATCATGAGAGCAGCCGAAAATAAGCCAGACGTCACCTGACCGCTCTCACAGCCACTCGACGACGAGTCAGGGAGATGACACACAGCTGTTAGCCTGTCACCACCAGCGCGGTGACACTCGGATGATGCACGGCAAACGGGAGGGAAATTCCTCCCTCCCTCCCTCCCTCTCTCTCTCTCTCTCTCTCTCTCCCTCTCTCCTCTCTCTGAGACGGGATGAAGCCAGGAACGCAGTGTCACCCAGAGCTTTCTGCAGAGCTACAGGTGAAGCAAAAAGAGAATGAAGCTGGTCATCTTTATCTAGTTTGATAAACTATTATTGAGTCGTTTGTTCTGCTCAGAGTTTCATTCAAGGAACTTACCTTTTAATATCTACAATAAAAAAAGATTTATCTCCGAAGTCTGACTCACGGCTGATTTCAGGCTGTAAATATATTCATTTTTTGCTGAAGTGTTGAAGTGCTGAAGTGAAAAATCATTCGCTATCTGTGTATCAAAATGACAACTATGTTTAAAAAAGTGGGAAATACAAAAACAAATGCAAAAAAATAACAATATTTGCCTTCAGTTTCTCCTTCATATCCTCATAGAAATGTTTAATGTTCGAGTCCACGTCACCTGTTTCAGTCCTCCACATCACATTCTCTATCTTCTGCCATGTTTTTGTGTTTATGTTATATTTGCACTAATTTTATCATATCATTTTGGGGGAGCTCAAAAAAAGCTAGAGAAATTTATTCGAGTCAAAATAAAATAAGTGGAAAATAGTTGTGAGTGATGTGTGTTTCACGAATTACGAACACCAACCTGAAACCAAAATCCTAAAAGAAATAACGTTTATAAAGTGGAATTTTCTGTTCCTTTAGCTGTCGTTTCTGAACAGCAGTTTCCACTTTTTAAACATAATTTTTGTAGGACACCTGGACTCTAAGCTTTATGACGACACATTATGGTAATGTACACATAATGTTTTGCTTGATTTAAAACCGATTTAAAACGGTTTGGGTGTGATAATGATCAAAGTTTCAGCTCCTTTTACCATGTTACCATTTTTATCTAAATATCTATATCTAAATTTGTACAAATTGGACTTTCAACCAAAGCAGGAGATTATTATTAAAGGGAGACAAAAAACAGATTTAGCAATTCTACAGACAGAGAGACTTTTAAAACTGAACAAAGAAAAGCAACACTTCAACAAACAAGTTATTGATTCTTGTCCTCGGAAGGAGTGGTGTATGTAATTTTAAATAAAGGCACACTGATAATAATATTTTTGTGTTTTTTTTTTACAGGTTGGTGATTAAGCTGCTCTGTAGAGTTCATTTCTGTATTATAAAAGCAAGTCCCTCATCCTCAGTCGTTTCTTCATCTGCAGATGAAATAAAGTTCCCCGACTGTTCTCAAACCATTTCTTAATCGTATAAACGTTCCTTTTCTCCCTGACCGCTCCTCACACGCTGCCTCGGTTTGCATAGGCTCGATGCCTCTGGTGAAGCCTCACCAACCTTCAGCTGTGAAAAGCAAATGGAGAGAATGAAGGGAAACAAATGTTCATCCGTTGGGATCTGCCAGCTCTAATAACTCACGGAACGGCTTTGTCCGCGGCACAGACGCAGCTGAAAGCCTCACGGTTAAACACCAAGATCGAAAGTGAACGCGGCGATGGAAAGAGCAGAGCTGAGTCAACCCCAGCACAAAGTCAGCCGCGAGGAGGCAGAGGGTCACTGCAGTGTTTATGCTTCGACTAAAGGTGGAGATTTAAAGGAAATCATCTGAATGAAACACGAGCTTGAGCCAAACGTTCCTTCTAGCTTTAGCTGGAGGATAGCTGAGATCTAGCTATGCTAACGTGAAAAAGAGCTGCAGGACGCACCTCTGATGTGGGCGTCTGAGGGTGTGCAGAGGTCTGAAACACTGATGTTCTTCACGTCAAACTCTCTGCAGAGCTGCGAAACTAGACGACATATTCTGAGCTAAAAGAAAGATGAAATAATGAAATTAATCAAAAAACTTATATTTTATGCAGTGAAGAGATGCGCTTTACCAAATAATATCGAAAAATTACACAAAGCTGGTCAAGCGATTAATGCTAGGCAATGTTTATTTAGCAATAAATATGATTTTGTAATTTCCCCAGTACCGACAGCAGAACCGTTACCGTCAGAGCTTATGGATAGAAACGCCGGTCTTTTAGAATTAGGCTCCGGGGCTGATAAAGTACAGGGTTTCGGTACCCATCCCTACTAATGAGTGAAGCTAACCGGAAACGAGGCTTCAGTTTGCTCGAGAGCATAAAGATTGGAGTTTGGAGGGATGGAGGAAGATCATGTGATCGGATTAGTCCAGCTCGACCCTGTCCCAGAGTGATAGGCGCATCAGGGTAAGGAGAGAGGCAGAGGAACTGATGCCGCCGGTACAAAGCTGCAGGGGCGCTGCTATGATCTGGGGGTGCTGGAGTTACGGTTCAGCAACAGGAAGTGCTCAGAGATTGAGGTCAGCGAATGACCCGGGGATTCCAGCAATGGTTTTGTTCTTCTCTGATTCCAAGATGGAAACGCCCAAATTCATCGATGCAAGACTTTGCTAAAAATCGAATTCAGCGCAGGATGGAAATATATCACGCAATCAAAGCTAAAGGTGCTCCGCGTGTGACCTTTATTTATGGGGGTGACCTTTCCTGTATAGTTGTGAACTCATGAACACGCTAAAGAACTATATTTCATTTAAACATGTCGAGATTAAAAACATCTTATTTTTGCTCTGACGCGGCTCAAGCGTTCCTTCACCCCAGCCTGGCGTTCCCTAGAGAGCCAGGACCCTGCAGCCGAGGGAAACTCGGGGTGACAGCTGTTAGTTTAGGGGCTCTGGCGGGCAACACTTGAAAGAGATCAAGGGTATCGGGGTGAGCGCTGTATGCTAGCTGCCCTGGGGTAGTTTGGGGGTCTCCGGAGAGGCCTGTCCCAGTGCATTACTGCTGCCTGGGTACGAAGAGGTCTTAGGGAGAGGCTCTGGATGGAAACGCTGATGGAGCTTGTCATTACCGTGGCGAGTCAGGCCCTGCCACAGACGCCTCAGGTCACTCTCAGGACCCATGACATCAGAAAGAGAGCAGGAAGAGAGCGATGCTTTGCCTGAACTTCACCGAATCTCACCTCATGAACCCTGTGGCCTGAGCAAAGCAATTCATATTATATCCCTTGAAACGCCTTTGTATATATTGAAAAAAATATATATATATTTATTTATTTTCTCCATATTTACATTAAATTGTATGAATAAATTAATAAGAAACATAACCTATTTATTTATTCTAAAATAAAATAAAATAAAAAAAGAAATCATTCATTTGATTATAATAGTTTTTTACAGTTTACCTTTCAATGGATTTATCTATTTAATAGTTGTAATTAATCTGCATAATATATTATGTAATATGTAATATGTGTATTCTCTTTTTTTAATAAGTTGTGTATTGTCAATGCATCCCCCTTTAAAAGCAGACTTACATTTGTGCACTAATTAAACATTTATTCTCTTCGCTGACTACGTTTATAGTGAATAAAGTGATCCGACAGTAAAAATGTTGAAATGGAGCGTGTCATAAATTTACACAGCCATTAAACAGTCGGGAGAAACTGAATAAAAAAAAAAGTAATTTCTTTGCACTCTATCCGCAACAATCCCCTTGAAAATCCTAACTCTCGGAATAACTCGAACTGTCCCGGTGTCCCCGCAGCTTTAAAAGCCTCCTCATCACGTTCCCCTGTGTTTCCACACGCTCCTGCATCTCACATGCGCACGCAGCCGCAGTGACTTCACTTCTTTCGACGTGCCCCCCCCTCGGATTTTATGGTTTCTTTAATTAGAAAGCTGCAGTAAAGTCTGTCGCCAGGCCCGGCCGTGTTGAGAGGCTTGCGAGCCCATAAACCCTCCGCTCCAGATGAGGAGAGGGGGCGCTTGTGAGGAACCCAAGGGTTGAGTTTACCTTTTCACCCCTCAGACCAGATGAGCGCTCCATCGAGGGGTCACCGGCGGAGCCTGTCGTCATGGCGATCAGCGCTCTCTCTCACACACGGTGCAGTCATCACATGACGCGATGTTTGTGTGTTCACCCGTCAGAAAACACACAGGCGTCAGTCACATGATGGAAAACCTGAACAAGCAGCTTCGAGATTCCTCAAGAGTTGGAAAACAGCCGCAGTCAGAAATGAGTGATTCCTTGTTTGCAGCCGGGTCATGTGACGCGTTGTACCCTGTCGACGTAGCATCTGTAGCAGACTCACAGATGTCCCATCTCAGCTTCTAGTTCAAGCTCTGGTCGTATCAAGACTGGACTATGCCCTTGTCGCTTGGCTTCAGCAGACACCTTCAGACGATCCAGAACTCAGCGATACTTCCAAGGAACCTAAGAGCCCACCTCTCTCCGTCTCCTCCACTGGCTCCACAGTGCAACCTGTGTCAAGTTCAAAAGATAAACTCTTCTGTTCTGAGAACACTTTCAGGGGGAAAAAAACTCTTAGATGAATTCTGCACCTATTTTCTGCACTGACCCTTTGTTGCTAATTGCTTGTGTTTTTCACCAGATACGATCACATTAAATAAAAGCATCACGATGTGTGTTCAGTTCTCATTTTTAAACAAAACTCACCACAGATGTTTTCACAAACCCTGTGTCAGATGCAGTGATAACAAATAATCCTCAGAGAAGAAGCCAGAAATATTTAGGCCTTGTGCTGTTAGTAGAACTCAATGCTTCCACCAGCTCCAAACTCTAAAAGTTATATGAAAGCAACTAATGTGAATTCTGACGATGTTTTGAATGTTTCGGGCTAAAACGTGTGCCATAAAAACGGCCCCCGCCGGTGAGAGCGCTAGCAGCATGTTTCCCGAGATCAGAGCCAGAGAAAAGTCTGCTTTTGGAGGTAATTTCCATCAGGACCTCAACAATCTGAAGCCTCTCGCCAGACGGTTCCTCTACGAGGCACAGGAGGCAGCTAATAGAGGATCCGTGAACAGCCTCCTGCAATAACCCACAACAAGATGTGGTCGGGAGCAAATTAATTTCCACTTCCAGCCTCCAAACATGCCAGTCATGCTGCCAGGGTTTGTTAGCAGATGATCGAGGGCCTGAATCTCAGCGGCTTCAGAAGAAGGGCTTGAGGTTTGCTTTAGAGCTTAATTAAAGGGAAACGACTGTGTTGCGGGAAACATTCATTCGTGTCTCATAAGCGAGGGCACATTTTACAAGAAAGCGATCGTCTTTCCCTCCTCAGACACGTTCCTGAGCAGCGGAGCAGCTTTCCAGAAACCCCAACATGATTTTTCATGCTTTATGAACCTCCAGTGCCAGCGCGACTG
Organism: Danionella cerebrum; assembly: GCA_007224835.1. Taxonomy (NCBI): domain Eukaryota; kingdom Metazoa; phylum Chordata; class Actinopteri; order Cypriniformes; family Danionidae; genus Danionella; species Danionella cerebrum. Next base: position 310,490 of record SRMA01026989.1, read on the forward strand.
GTTTTATGAAGAAAAAAGAAAACGTTCTGGAGCATATTCCAAAACCAGAATAATATGCAACAGGTTTCCAGGGCTCCCCTCAGAGCCGTCCCCTTCTTCGTTCCAGCAGGTTTATTTTTGGAACGAGAAGCCATGACGTCAAAGCGTCTGAATAAGAAATAACACGGAATTGTAAAGATTTCTAAAGTTACATAGGTGTGTGAGGAAACCGTCCTGCTAATAACCAATGAAAAAGCGGAAAGTCTGCATTTATGATTTTCCAGCTGAAAGATGGATTTCAGTGAGCTGGAATTAATGCAGCTCTCTGGCTCGCGAGTGGATGGACACTGCTCATTTTTAGTAATTAGTATTTCTGCTGTCTGTTGTCTTTTCCATGCCGCGTTTGGCTTGGCGTCTCACCCTCGGGATAAACAAGTGGAGGAAAGATAAGGGGACGTTTTTATTGCCCGACTGCTTTAGCAGGTTATTTTAAAACCTAGACACGGGTGGAGCTGCTCAAACTCTGCAGTAACTTTTTAGAGGCATCACAGATTCTAAACGTAAAGTGTGTGCACAGTTCTAATGCAGGCCACGATGGAATTTCCTGATTGGTTTTGAGAAAACGAGAACAGCGCAAAGACAGCTCGAGGGGGAAAGATCACATCTCTTAGAACAACAGCTCTTAAATCTGTTCAGGGCTTTGTTTTCCTCTGGACAGTACATTTAAAGGGGTCATGAACTGGATTCCCTTCACGTGTGTCCAATTATAGAAATATAGCCATTTTTTTGCTGCTTAAATTCTTCATCCAGGTTCCAGAAGTGGGTGGGGCTTCTCATTCAGCCCCTTCTGCTCTCCAATTAGCCAACATTTAGCATATTAATTAGTTTCTTCCTAAATACTCTTGTATTAAATGCTCTCATCAAATGTATTTAGAGGTATAAAATGCATTCATTTGAGTAGAACTAGAAAGCACACGGAACTATTCTGAAAATAGCTTTGTAAGCGGCTCACTTTTGGTGGATGTTTTATTCCTGGAAACTAAAGCCAGCACACTCAGGTCAAATAACTAACAAAACAAAACAAAGAGCCTCTGTTTGACATCCAACACTAATTGAGATTTGAACCGCTTATAAATATCATGTAACGTTTTTCTAAAAACAACCAACACAGCATTGATAAAGCATTAGAAACAGGTTTACTTCCTATTTTTTAGGTTTGCTCAAACTTTACTCCTGTGGGTGGAGAAACTCATCATTGGTACAATGGAGATGATAATTTGACATAGTTCTTCTAAACACTGGCTCGCTCCTTGTAGTTGGCTCTATTCGATGGGTGGAACAGATGATTAATAGACCCTGACCAGAGCATCTCCTGTCTACCCCCCGGTGCGGCTAGCTATTATCAAGAGTGAAGGAGTTTTGTGAATCTCTCTGGTATCTCGGCTCATGACCTCTTTAAATAATTAGATTCAGAATGGAGGAAACGTGGACACAATTGTTGAAACATACAGCCGTTGGTTTAGTATGGTATAAACATAAGGAATAAAATATTCATAGCAGCCAATCAGAAATATTAGTCATAGACTAGTTTTCCAGCAGGACGATAATCAAAAACAAAAAGCATAAAAAGCAAACCTGAAATCTGAGATTGTGTTTATGAAAGGGCATTTTAAACTGACTCATACAAGTTTTATTGTCTGCAGCTTATTACCACGATGAAGTCAATGACTGATGATTACTTTAAATACTATCAAATGTTGAGGATCAGTCGGGGGTCCAATACTTGGCACACTGCACAACCTGCAGCTAATGAAGAGAGTGAATCCGTTTTCAGTGGATAATAAATCAGATTGTTGGACTGGATTAAAGGTGTTCCATGCTTTTCACTCGATAATCCCAGTGCGGAAGCACAGACCCTCGGCCCGGTCTCCAGCTCTAAAACAGACAGTGTCCCGCTGTACGCGGCTCAGAATCACCAGCGGCGGCCACAGGTCTCCAGTATCAGCCGTGAGTCAGCTTCTGTGTACTCTAGCTCCTAACACCATCATATTTGTCATATTTAGTCAGCAAACACGAGCGTGACGGCTCGATCTATCCCCCGCATCAGTCAAGCACTTCCCCTTTCCATTGTTGTTCTTCTATATTTAGCAGGCGGGCGTCCAAGCGGAGGCTCACAGAGACTCATTGACTTCAGGCTCACTGCAGACCAGTGTGGCAGGAGAATACATCCCTCTCAGAGCCAGAGCCGCTCCGGTTTCAGCCTTCCACAGGATCCCCCAGCACCCTCTGTGGTTTCCAGCAGCTCTGTCTGGGAACATGTATTATGATAGCCACGTCAAGTGCTCTTTTAGCTGCAGGTAAAAGAAGCTGTGTTTTCAACGCCGGGCTAATGCATGTCAAATAAAGCGACCTGGGGGCAAACCGAGAGCGTGCCACGAGACCAGGTGACAATACGCCGCATTCATCCCTGTGCTATTAGCTTTCCAAAAGAAAAATATAGAGGTAAAACTGTTGACAATAACATTGCTTCCAATATGGACGTGTGTGTCGATGGAGAACGTACAAAATATAGCAGCTGAGTCCAGCCAAGAGAAGCTGCAGCACGTGAGATGCAAACAAAACAATCCGTCTTCAGAGATGCACCGGAGTGAAGGGTGAAATACAGAGCCATTTGTGGTTTGAGGTGTATGAACCAGAACGAAGGAAATAGCAGCAGACGGTTTTCAATTTGTTGCAGAATAGTGTGTGAGCCATTCCTGTCCCTGACGGATACAGAACAATCCAAATAGTTCTAAGCAAAGTGTACTACTCCCTGTTCTTATTGCATATTGAAGCTAGATTATTAAAATATTGGTACAATCCACATGAAACACTGAGAAACAGCATTTACTGGTAAAATGTAATGTTTACGATCTTTTTAAAAGAACCTTTGCTAAATGTAAATCCATATGTACTGTTTGTTTCAAATGCATTTGTTTACACAAATATCTACACTTACTAAGATTAAAAAAAAGAAATATTTTAGGCATGTCCCCAGCTTTTTAATGCATTCCTGTTACTCATCCCCTCCTGAAAAACTGGGGAGTTTCCAGGTAAGTTTTTCAGCAGGAAGTTGCATCACTTGGATCTTAAGACGCCTATGGAGAGAGCAAAGGTAGGTTCTCTCAATTTCTTATTAGGATATTAGATGATTTTACGATGATATCTTAGAGCAGGGGTGCTCATTACGGTTGATCGCGATCGGTGTGAAATGGAAACAATATCAGCCGATCCTCCATCCCGTCACAGTTCAGTGAAGTTATCTGTAGATTCACGGATTCGGTTTTCTCTGATCAATAGCTCGAGACCAGAATGTTCTTAGTAAACAAATAATAGCTATTTTTAATCTGTGTTATGTAGCGGACAAACTACAAAACGTTTTTTATCAAAACAAATTTCCCTCGGCATTTGCAGTACCACAAATGACCAGATCCAAAATATGTTTTACCCAGAATATGCTTCATAACTTCATTCTAAATAACTCTATTACAACCAAAATCAAGCAACACGCCACTCCTCACCTGAATACTGTATTGCACCACTCCGTTTCTATAAAAACTGAAATATTTATTAGAGCATCATTTTTATTCTTGATTATTTGGATCAAAGCTCAATTGCTCCCATAAAAATCACTCTATTAGCATCAATTCAGGTCACACACAACTGTTCTGTTTAACCCACTACAACACTCATGTTGTCAAAATTGAGGTTTGTAAAAATTTCACAGCTACGGCCTCCTGCAATCAATCAATAAATAAATAATCAATAAGTTTCCCTTATTGATAGCTCTTACAGCAAACCCCAGGAAACTAATACATTCAATCAATGAACAATTTAATAACGGTACTGTCCACATTTAAACAAATAAATCTACCTTTTATTTTGCATATAATATTTTCAGAAAAACTGATAATAATAAAAATAATTGCATGAAATATGGTTATTTGTAAAAGTTTAAAGATTAAAGCACTTCTGTACAGTCTGAAATCAGTAAATGAGCTACTTGAGGGAAACTTATTGATTATTTATTTATTGATTGATTGCAGGAGGCCGTAGCTGTGAATTTTTTACAAACCTCCAGTCTGTAATGAATAATTATAAAGCGTCTGGAGAAGCGATGTATCATTTGAAAATGGTTCGCTCTTATGAATGAAAAACATGTACGGTCTGTTTCATAGACACGATCTCAGATGTTTCTCTTAGTTCCAGGTATAAAGAATGAAATAAATTGTTCTCCGCTGCCATTTCTTCTGTCGTAAAGGAGTTTAATCGTGAGAAACACAGAAATCAATGTTGTGTTGGCTCAATATTTGATCATCTCTCGACTGTAATCTCTAAAAACACAGGGTTTGTTCATATTTAACACAGATTCCAATCTTTGCTTTTAATAGAATCCTTCATGTTTAAAGTGTACACAGCGTGGATCGTGATGGAGCGGCTCTGGAATGTAATAAATGGCTTCGGATGCCAGTGTTTTTCCCAACACTTCACCGGGCTCGTCTTATTATCAGTGGCACAGTTTTTGGATCTCGGGGGTTCCTGACTGTATGGGGGCTTGTTCTCGCTGTTTGCTTTGCCGTCACCAGAGTGGTGAGAAGATGGATGGGGTTTGTGGATGCCTCCATCAAGACCCCACCACCAAGAACACCCCAATCCAAACAGGGAGCCATTAAGTCACCGGGCATTACACCGGGTTATGGTGGTTTACGTGCTGGGCAATTCAGGTCATTTTATTATGAGCATGAGGATTAAAAGAAAAATAAAAAAATAAATATAATAGCTATGTACATGATACAGCGCGGTACTAGAAAAGAGCAGCACTACTGGGGTTTTATTATCAGAACTTCAAACCTTCTGCTATCTGTCTATTAACTTTCAGATGCAGACACCTGAACGCTTAGCTCCACCGCATCCCATCCGGACATCGGGACCCTTGCACACTTTCCAAACACTTTATTTCACACGTAATTCCTTACACTTCCATCATTGCGCCTGCACTGTACGTTACAGTTAGCAAGCACACTGGATTTAATGTCATTCTTGCTGTTTGCCCATAATCATACAGTGCTCAACATAAATGAGCACACCCCACAACATTTGTTCATTTGCGCAAAAAAAAAAAAGATTTTCGACTATTTCCCATGACGCCATACAGCGCACACTGCAGAGGAATGGCATGCATGGGTATCATCCACGAAGGAAGCCTCTCCACAGAACCAATCAAAACTGAACACACTGATCAAATAATACAATGATCCGAGTGATGTCATCGACACGCGGCCAATGAGAGCGGGAGAATACAGACACTCACCCGGTGCAACAGAAGAATGATGAGCTTGAAGTTTCTTTCATTCATTTTCCTGCCACTTATTCCCTCTCGGGTCATGGAGGTGCCCATCTCCAGCGCACATTGGGTACAGGTCATCAGTCCATCGCAGGACAACATTCACTCACACATTCACACCTAAGGGGAATCTAGATTATTCAAGTAACCTAACCGTATGTTTTTGGGATTGTGGGGGAAAGCAGAAGAAACCCACGCAAGCACCAGGAGAACATGCAAACTCCTGCCAGGAAGGAACCACTTGAAGTTTCATTTGGAGTAGAATAATCTCAGTTATCCATTCTGCACAGAGGTTTGGTCACTTTGCTAACTATGTCTGAGCAGCTACTGACATCCTTTGGTGAACATGGCTGTTTGAGCCCATTTATGATACAATAAATAAATTAAGAGCAAAAATATTTCAGACAAATTAAAAATTATAATATTTTCACCATAAACATTGCCGTTTTTTTACTTGATTTATTTAAATTTTTGCATAAAAAAGGCAATTACCAGGAGGAAGCGCAGGGAGGACTCTACTTTTTCTAAATACATTTTTTGTTCCTTCTTACACAATAAACAGTGTTTTTATGCATATACATTTGAAAGAAAAAGAATGCGAACCCTTTGGGATTACGTAGAGTTTTACAAGAATGGGTAAAAATAATATTTCCTGAACGTAGTGTTGAAGTCGAGACCGCCTTGAACGAGCCAAAACCAGAGGGTATCGGGACCAAGACCAAAAACAATTACTTTTCTTTTTTTGTTGTCATTTCTAAGTTAGTACACTGTTTTCTGTTATTTTGTTTACTAAGCAACAATCTCTCAATGAATTTCTTTAATTAAGCTCTTATCAGCAATTCTCACCTAGTATGAGCCGGGTAGACGTCCGCATTGCGTTAAATTTAAAGTTCCAGTAAAGGACTTATTAGTGTGGCTGTGTTTGTTTCATCCTACATTTAAACAAGGTTCTGACGTTACCACGTTTACAGAGGCGATGTTAGATGTTATGTACGTCGTATGGAATTGTCAGACGTGGACTTGTTGCACCACATTGTTTCGCCAATATTTTTTAACGTTTTGTTCTCCAATTGTTGGTTTTGACAAAATGTGATGGTGATTGGCTTGAAAAAATAGCATATAATATTGTTTTATTTGATGAAAGCGTGATACAGTTGCTTTTTGTTTTTGGATTCAAACCACCAGGACACCTGTGCGGCCAAAACCGAGATCAGAAACAGCAGAGACCGAGACGATACCAAGACTACAAAGAGTCGAGCCCCAGACGAGAGCAAATGGGTCTCGATAACGATCTTGATCACAGCTCTACAACACTGCCTGAACCTCATCTAAGTCTCGACAACATAAGTCTGCTTAAAATCACAGCACACCGACGTTATATGTTTGAATGTTTAGCTTTCACAGTGCCGGGAGGAGAAAGTATGGAACGTTTGGACTGCAGCTGCAGATCACACAACGATCTGGAATCATTTTTAACCAAACCTCAAGCAATATTCTTGAGATGTCTGGAGTGGATCTCGTTTTTGACCCCAGCTCCTGGTGACCTGAACCATCTCTCTGCTCCAATTCAATATGGGCATCACTGGTCACAAGGGCAGGGATGGCAAACAGACTACGCTTGCACGCACGCTGACTCCATCATTCTGAGCGCCTTTGAATAATCGGCGATCTGTTTCTACAGCACTCCAGCGGAGCACGTTACCAAAGTACACGGAGAGAGAGAGAGAGCAGAACACTGTTACACTGATCACGGAAAACATGGGGCATTTCTCACTTGTCAAACACACAGCGTGAACAAATACAGGTATCATGCAGTGAAGCTGAGCGGGGCGTTTACAATGTTGCTGAGGAGTAGAAAACACTAAACCGAAGCTAAAAGACTTCATACACGGCCAAATTTCCATAAATAAACATTAAAACTTAAACCACTCTGGGCCGTACACTCCAAAAAGAGCCAAGCGGGTTGTGTTTATTCTCACCCTCAAAGTCAAAGACAGCCCAGAACAGTTGTGTTCCAGTTCTTTTGTCAACGTTTGATGCCATCGAATAGTTCAACGTTCAGATTTAAGACACAAAATGAATTAAGATCCGATCTGTCCCAACCTTAGTTCCCATTGTATCTTCAATAGCGGCTCGTTTGGATACAAGAGCAGCGTGGAACAAAGCATTACTATTCTGTTTAAAGAGGCATTCTCAGGTTAGAAATGTGTGTTAGCTCTTGTTGTCTCTGTGGTTTTGGTGTCAGTTTATACTGCACTTCTAATGATTGTTGGTTTCTGTCAGTTCTTTCACATTGGGTGACATGAATGGTGCCAAAAAATAAAATATATTACTATCCTTCTGTCCACACTCTCCGACACTGCCCTGGACTTGCTGGAGTCTTCCATCACTGCCAGATCCTTCAGAGTCGGCTGCAGGGGTCAGGTTTCCAAGACGCAGCAGCTGCTCACAGGAGTTCCACAGGGTTCTGTTCTTGGTCCTCTGCTCTTCTCGACCCAAAACACCTCCCTGGGTCCCATCATCCACAGCTTCTCCTACCATTGCTCCACTCAACTCCACCTGTCGTTCTATCCTGTTAGACCTCTACTGTTAGAACCTGTATAACTGACTGTCTGAACAATCTCTTACCACTGAAAAAGGCAAAGATGGAACCAGAATACTTGACAATCCCTCATTCAACCCCAGTCCGGAACATTCAGAGAGCACATCTCTACAACAGCTGGATCATGCAGGTCGAGCAGCTTAACATCAGGAAGATCAGACTTCTCCGAACGGAACACTCATCTCAGCTTCTAGTTCAAGCACTGCTCAAATCAAGACTGGACCACTGCGATGTATGAACCAGAATGATCCAGAACCCTCCTCCCTTCATCTCCTCCACTGGCTCCTCGGTTTACACTGATGCTCTTGTGCTGAACAGTCACACATCAACTCCATCACACCTTCTCAAGCTCCTGCAGTCCTGCATCCCCTCCAGAGGCCTGCGTTCAGGAAGCGAACAGTGTCTAGTGGTTCCATCTCAGAGCGATTAATTCAGAATGAGCTGGAACCTTTTCTGCGAGCACTTCTTACACACAAATGGATGCTCACCAGTCTGTCAGACCCCTGAAATGATGACCCCACCCTCATCGGCCTCATTGCTGAATCAAAGTTCAGGACTGAGATGGATTGCCTGGCGTCATGGCGTTCCAATAACAACCTTGAGCTCAACCCTCTCAAGGCGGAAGATATGATGGTGGATTTCGGAAAGGATCCTACACCCCTACCCCCGGTCTTCCTCTGTGCCTCTCTGGTAGCGCTTGTTGGGCACCATCATCACTCATGAGCTGAAACGGGAGCAGAACATTGGTTCCCTCACCAAGACGTCACAACTGGAACGTTTCTCCTCCATTATGGTTTGATTCGGTGGAGCTATAGCAAGGGACAAGGCCAGCTGCAGCACAATATCCACTGGTGAGAAGACAATAGCCTCCACCATCTCTTACACACTGCTTGCTTTAAGTCGCTATGCATAAATTGCTAAAAGTGTAAATGTAGTATAATTACCACAATTCATATCCAGGTTCAGAATGGCAGGGAGCGTGTATCTCAGCGTACATTACACAATGGCAGGCGCCCACTCTGAACAGGAGCCTCACAGTGTGGAATTTACGGTCACCGTTCATGTTTTTGGACTTGCATGACAGGAGCTGTGCACCCAAACCTTCCTTAGAAAGATCTCCCAGCCAGCTCTAGAGCGGTGGGTCAGGAGATCTGTGATGGAGGGCAAGCATCTGTAATGTCCAGGCAGCAGAGAAAACAGGCGTCTTGTGTCTGTGTGTGGTAAATAAACCCCAGAGCTGGAAATGTTTGCATGCTCTGTGTTTAATGCTCTGGTTTCACGGCCTATTAGACCTACAGGAGAGCCGTGGCAAGGAGTGTATGTGCAGCAGGAATCGGGATGATCTCACACTCGTTATTGAAGAGGCAAACGGCTAAACGACCGTCACTTAGATGTTTTGTTTAATCTGAACAAAAATATCAAATAATTAGAGCTCTTGAAGATGCAGCATTTGGAGTCAAATGATAAAACGGAGTGAAGGTACTTTTTGTGGAAGTTTGGATATTAATAATGTTCTAAACTTTTATTTGATTTCTGCTGACCCAAACTCTGATCTCCAGCTGACATTGAGCAAACGGTGGGGTAAACCTTGGGCAGGTCTGCAGGTTAGCCATCCAGCTTGGGACCAGGCCTCAGAGGCAGATGTATCCACTACACAAGCATCTGCCGTACACTTATCTTTTCAAAAGCATCAGGAGATACCAGATTATCTTAATCCACAACTAGATTTCACAATATATAAGAGAGGTCTAAATGTTCTACTAAATGTGGAACTACCTAACATTGGTCCTACTGGATGTTCAAGAGAACAACAGGGGTCTTAATCGTCTGGTAGGTGTCCAAGAGGTGTCGTAATCCCCTACCAGATGTTGAACAATCTTCTATACTATTCAACAAAGGTCCTAATCCTTTGCTAGATTCCAAACAGGCGCCCTAGTCATGTCTAAGAGGGCAACCTCAAAATGGAGTGGGATCTGCACATTACTCGTTAAAAGAACTCGCATGTGCACCTCATACAACTTGCCGGAAACACTCGTGTGGGTCATATGTTGGAGATGACCAACCAATGAAATTGGTTCTTTTGTTGTTTTTTTGGTTAGGACATAAAACCATGGCTTATTGATGTTCTGCACACAATCTCATGGTGACCTCACAGAGAAGAAGTGGAAGATAGAGGAGAAGTTGGAGCAGAGCTGCTTATAATGGCCAAGTATAAACAGCTACGTACATACAAACATAAAAACACAGGAGTTGTTCTCTGAGCATCACCCCCATCTTGTACAAAACTCTTAGCTGGAACTTCATCTATAAGCACTTCCAACAAAGAACTGGTCCTTTGTCACAAATGTCATGTGATTTCTCCCAATCTGTAAAACGCTGTGGATAAAAGCATCTGCTACACAAACAAAGGGAAACCAATGGTAGGGAGCGACGCAGCAGCCACATAAAACCAAGAGACAAGGAACGCACTCAAACAAACAGCCGCACAGGTGTCGGAATGGTGTATCTTGATTTCTCCATCAGAGTTTTAAATGCCGGGTTTAAAGAAGATCAACCATTAACTCACCGGGATACAGAAGGGGCAAGGCTCACACAAAGCCTTTATGAAAATAAAAAACGTGTTCCTGCTGATCTTTTTTTTTCAACCACTAGCAAAATGTCAGATTTCACAATATCAGCAAGGTCATTTGAGCGCTCTCTCTCCCCATCACACACACACATCCAGTACACACACACACACACACACGCACACACACACACACACACACACACACACAGAGTGGCCTGTCATTGATTAGCAGCCGTCCACTCGCCTCACTGCCTCCCTCCTGCTGCTGAGGCTCTTGGGACGGGAAACTTTAGGAACTATTAGTGGTTTGTGAAGGCTCGTGTGCCCTTATTAGAATTGGCGCCGATGCCGGGTTCGAACCCTGCTGGTGCTTCTCAGGTTCGCAGTAGCTACGGATGCTCCCTGGAGAGGGCACTCAATCAGAGCAGCAGGGGTACGTTTACAGAGCCGACAACGGCTATAACTCCTCACACTGACTTGCTTCAACCAGTATACACTAGTTCTTGATGCATACAGTAGCTGTATTTTAATTCACGGGTGCAACCCTTCGAGGAGGGGCTTCTACAGCCTGGTGCCCCTGGAGGGCAGCAGAAAAATTTCAACCATAACCGACATTTTATCCCTTTATATCTACATGGCAGTATTTGATACAGGGTTGTAACTAATTAAGGACCAAATTTACAACATGCTTTTTTTGTCTTGAAGTCTCCAAAATGTTGGCTTCACTTTAAATTATTAAATCCATTCAGCTGAAGTGAAGTGAAGCTACAGCGTTTGCATGCCCTGTATGCAGTGTGTGAATTGAAGAATATTTAATACGACAGAATAAAGTCATGAGGTTAACCGTTTAGTTACTTTAGAGAAACCACAATGAGATCCTTACCTCAATTGTAACGGTTACCACATTGTATTGGTCAACATTGTGTGAAATTAGAGGAGTCAATTAACCTGACGGATGTTTTTGCAAGAGTTGGAGGACACTAGAGGAAAACTATGTTACAAGAAATAATTGTGACTAATTTAACATTCTGGAATTCTGGAAAATCACTGAGAATGCTGGGAAATTTTAACATGGAGTGAAGAACAAGAACATGGAAAGAACATACCAACCACTTTGCAAAAGTATTTGAAGGGTTCAAATGTTTAACACTGACTTGCCGTTGAAAATAAATGGGAAACGACAGTATCTTTGAGATGATGCAATTCAGTGAAATGGGAGTTTATATTAATCAGAGTAACAACTTAAAAATATTAAATCACTGACAGCGCCCAAACGTTACCCTAGCAACCAAACTTTGGTAAATGATAAAGAGATGGGGGTTGGTTTATTTAACTTTAACTTTAAGTAGCAAAGGGAACATAGAATGTTTACCATAGAATAATGACTCCATCTTCTCAATCAACCAACTCTTTTTTCCGTTCAAAAGTGACATTTCTCACTGAGGAGTCGGCAACACTCGCTGTAATGCAGTTAGTCAGCATCAGCATCTACAGCGCTTCATATATTACTGAGGACGAGAGCTGCATCCCTGCACACAGTCAACTCATTTATAATCGCTGTGATCAAGTTTATAAGCAAATCAAGGATCATTATTTCTATTGATTTCATGATTTTAAATCTCCACCACTTTTCTTTTCTCATTCAATAAAAATCCACAATGCAGCTCCTCCACACGCAGCAGCAACAAATGTCCATCACGATCGGACGCAGCTGATTTATGCCTCCCCTGACACAGATCAGCGCTGGCTGCTGATATGGAAAACATCTGCGAGTCTGTCTGTACGGTATCTGCTCGGACCTGACTCCTGTCCAGCTTACGATCAGACAGCATCACCGCATCCAGCCAGACTCAGACTGTCCAGCGGACTCATATTAGTGATGATTAATAGAAAACCAGCTGCTCGTCACCACAAACCCCGATTTAATAATGGCACACATTCAAGAGCCTGGAAAGAGCATTGGATTACGATGGTACGGTGGGCCGGGGGAGTCGAGATGATTCAGGAGTGAACACATCATCATTGGCAGCCATCTTTTTAATCTAGAAGCCATACAAACGGATGAGAAAGAGGAGGAAGATGATTATGAGCTCAAAAAGAAAACATGTCAGTGGATGAACCAAAGCTCTGATTTATTTCACAGGGACGGCCGACTCGAGTTTGCAGTAAACACAGATTCTTTACCCAGCGGATGTTTTGTACGCCTCCCCGTGCCAGGGGAAAGGTGTTTGTGGAGCTGGCGCCAGCAGGAATATATTTAGGAGGCCGGTGGAACACATTTGTCACAGTGAGAGAGGGTACAGCAACGCTGCTGAAGTGAGCGGCTGCATGCTCTCATCAAGGTGTTCGCGGCTGTTAATCGGTGCTCCGTCATCACAGGCATCACACGCCCACATATACAACATTACGTTTCATTTCCTCTTCTATTTTAATCACAAGAAGAGAGGAGAAAGAGAAAAGAGAGCTCGCCTATTCAGAGAAATTCAGAGGTAAATGTTACCAGTTATTTCTCATCAGGTTCCCATCACCAGCTCTCTCCAATGTCAGTAGTGCACACATCGTTTTAGCGACGTTCCCTCATCAGGTTTTAGTCTTCCTTAGCCTTTGCCCAAATACATTACCATCAACAGGCAGAGACTGATACGGGATCGCAAAGGGACCATCGGCAAAGTGTCAAACCCAAAATACATTTTGACCTGAAAACGTGACTCTAAAATGCTCCTCTACGACTCCCATGATCAAACCACACACCACTGCTCCCCTGCAGGCTCTACTACCAGACGCCGTTCAAAAAGTCTGGAACGTGGAAACATTAATGAACATTGTATCTGTATAATTACAATTATTAATGTTTTTGATCAAAGCTCAACAGCTTCTAAATAAAACCTTCCTAATCATCAAATCCAGGACACACTTCCCTGCTCTGATGCACCTCACTCTCTGAAAATGCTCCGGGACGAAGCTGACTTTTGAAAGAACATAAAAATACGGAAGTAAATGAACAACGCAGGTCCTTGTTAAACCATGTTTCTCTTCTGCATGTTTCAGACACTCTTTTTTTTTTTACAAACTGACATTAAAAAGATTGTATTTTAACAATAACAAAAGGCAAAAAATCACCATGAACCAGACTATAAGATGTGTTATGGAAGTTATGGTTCAGCTACAAAGAAAGCCAGTCATAAGTCACTAATAAGTCACACACTCTGACCAATCAGAGAAGAGTTTATTTGCATGATGAATTTTGGCCGTCTCATATTTGAGGTGGCAATGTCTTTCTACACAAACATCAAGGAATCTGTGTCCAGAAGCGCGGTGAGCAATGGTGTTCCCTGCTCGCATTCAGTCGTGTGATGAATGAAGTCCGACTGCAGCACAGATGTTCATCGGCCCGCGGTCGCTAACCTTTCCTCCCGCGGCCAAACACTCGTATCCACAACAATTACAGCAATCTGTGTGCTGTTTTCTCAGCCAGTGAAATAACTGCTCCGTGAAAGAGAGGCCGGCAATAAAATGTAAACGCTTCCATTTGGAGATCAGAGGAATCATGTGCGACTCCATCACACTCCCACACGTGTGACTGGGAGACAATGTGCTAAACGAGAGCTGCTCTCGTCCCGTCACCCACGAGACGAAACCTGCATCTATTAATCAGGCATTGCACATTTCCAGAGCAAATCAGAGGATATTTTTCATTTCTTTCCTATTGTTTGATCATAAACATAAGGAGAAGCGTTTTCCTGGTAAAAGTACGTTGATTACAATGTGATCTGCGTTTGTTTATATCTTGAAATGTTTTCTTGAACGTTTCTCAACCGCGTATCCGTGAGCACAGAGCTTTATGGATCAGCTTACGGTCGAGTGTGTATATAAACGTACATAGGTAAAAAATATATATCTGTCCCATAATCACGCTTTTAAAAATGTTTTGTTTTTATTTTGTACGAAATGTAATGTCTTTCATAGAAATATTTAATTCTGAGGCTTTGCTCCTTACCTGAGAGTTTTTGGGGAAAGATGCAGCTGGATTTGTGTCTCCTCTGCCGTTCCTCCTGCCAATCGCCTCCAGGTTGATGGTGAACAGGGGTGGATGGTTAAGTCTCTCCAGAGTGTTTTTCAGAGCACAGCTTTTATCGCAGGATTTCCTGTACTCAGCTGCATTCATCTTTCCCTCGATTGCATCCAGTTGTCCAGTCCCCCACAGCATGATGCTGCCACCACCATGCTTCACTGTAGGGATGGTATCGGACAGGGGCTGAGCTGTGCCAAAAGACACTAATTAATAATTAAGGCCAAAAAGTTCTATCTTGGACACATCAGACAAGAGAATCTTATTTCTCACCTCAGTGTCCTTTTTTTGTAGACAAACTCCATGTGGGCTTTGATGTATCTTGCACTGAGGAGAGGCTTCCGTCGGGCTGCTCAGCATAAAGCTTGCAGTGGAGGTTGGCTTCCTACAACTTTATCTCCTGACTGCTTCTCTGGAGCTCAGCACACTGATCTGTGATCTCTTCACCCTCATTAAAGCTCTTCTTCCCCAAAAGCGGGGTTTGGTTGGACGGTCAGGTTCTGGTTGATCCATTTAAGGATCTGGAGGCCACTGTGCTCTGAGGAACCTTAAGTGCAGCAGAGTGTTCTTGTAACTTTGGTCAGATACAACTCTGTCTCTGAGCTCTTCAGCAGTTCCTCATGATCCTCATCTGCTCTGAGCATTGTGAGCTGTTCTATAGACCGGAGTGTGGCTTTCCTAATCAAGTTCAATCAGAAGAATCAAACACAGCTGGACTCAGATGAAGCTGTAGAACCATCCCAATCCCCCAATTCTTCTCTTATTGCTTTATTTTACAATCTTTAAGTTTTTTTGTTGTTGTAAAATGTGTAAAGCTTGGAAAAGCAGGACAGATTACTGGCACCTGCGCCGGAGAGAGCCACTGCTCCATTATTCATGACCGTGTTTGTGTTTACCCAGGTTTGTGTTTGTTCCTCTGGTTTCTGGCTGATTCTGGGTCATTAGGCATCTCCTGTTTGGGTGCTGCTGCCACACGAGCATTTGTGCAACAGGTCTGAGATCAGCAGGAACATACTTGGTTCAAAACCATTCTTTAAAGTATTTGCTGTTGGTGGCCAAACAAACAGGATATGCTTCCAAACTTTTAGTAACTCCAACCCTACAGGCCCCCCATTACCTGCCCCCCACCCTCTTGCACTCGAGGAGAGTTCACAAGTCAAGCTGGAAAAGCATCACGGCGCTCATTATGAATGCATCACGGTCGCCATGGATTCTCCGCTGTTTGATGGAGTGTGTACAGTTTGGCAGACGCTGCGGAGACTGGAGTGGTCCGAGATGCCAATCAAAACACAGACTCGACCCGCCACACTGCCATTCCCATGCCACCCTGCCCAACTCCATCAGATCGCACTGACAGCACGGAGAAAAGCAGGGGAGGGTGACTGTATACGGAGTACACAGCGACATGGATGAAAACACATCAATGTTTCTCCATCGATCCAGAAACATTCTCAATGATCAAAACGTGCTGAAACCAAACTGGTGAAGGAGGTATTAGTGTTTGTTGATAACAAAGAGCTTTATGTTGTTTTGAGGCTCTCTACCCAGCACAAACGTAGCACAGGAAACTAAATGGTAGAAGTTTGCATATAACCTGTGACGTTGGCTTGTTAAAGTGCCATTTAAAACTATTTTCAAATGTTGTGATGCATAAAATAAACCAGCCCCCATGTCTCTAAGGTTTTCCTAAGCTTAGATAGAGACAGGTCAAATTGGTTGCTATGATAAACAGTCTGGTTGCTAAGCTCCGTTCCATCCCGCCTCCACATCAGCTCAAACGTCTTCCTCGTGCACGTCTTATGATAAACCCGACCGTGTAGCTAACTGCTTATGTTTACTCCTGTACTGTAAGTCACGAGTGCCATAAACCAACCATAAACCATAGAGCCCCATATCTCTATGGTTTTCTAAAGCTGAGATAGAGAATTGGTTGCCGGGGTAAACTGTCTGGTTGCTATGGATGCTATCAGTGGCATTATATAATGTCCCCTTTGTCAATATTAGTTATATAAACCAACCGCCATATGTATGACTTACCAAAGCTGATATTCAGAAATTTTGGTTGCTATGGTAAACAGTTTGGTTGCTAGAGAGTTGTCTGTGATGTCATATGATGCTGATACTATGATTAACATTAGCAAAGCCAAATTTCTCTGTGATGTTTTCCATTTATTTTCAAAGTCCATTAGAAGGCAATGATTAACCCGTTCTGGAGGTGAAATACTTTTGCACAGTGGTTGATATGTACTGGTAAAGGCTGGTAAAGTCCTCAAATGTGTTCTATGAGGTTCTCAGTTACACCTTTGAGCCAAGGTTGAGTCGTAATTTGAGTCGTGATTTCCCAGAATTCCTTTAGTGGTACCAAAGATTGGTTTGGTCGGACGTGCAGCTTGATCTTCAGATGCCGTCGAGCTCTGCTCTCTGATTGGCCACGCTCATCATATTCTCAAGCCCGAGCTTCCATCAGCAGATGAGATCAGGCGTGTTCAGGCTGGCAGCACCGTAACCAAACACACGTTCTTTATAAACAGTCAGAAATTGAGTTTGCAAACATTTCTGAAACGCAATTAGAGGATGATGAAGAGGCTCGACGCTGCCCCTCCTGCTCGTGCTTATTTAACTCTCACTGCTCCTCAATCCGCCGAGAGTCTTTGTGTGTAATCCTTCACCCTCAGTTTACTGTGTCTGAGCAAACACGGCGCTCGCCTGAATCCGTCTGCTGCTCTGGTGCCCGTGTGCCATGGATCTGGAGTTACATCATGCACTCCGGCTCAGGGAGCACTAATCAATCACCGGGGCTTGTTTTGACTGGGTTTGGCCTCCAGAGCGTGTGGTGTATAAATGCAATGTCATGCTTGCTCACAGGGAAGTCAAGCACGGTGAACCAGAAGCCAAGTATGAGAAAACCAGAGGAGTGATGGCAACGAGTCGCGGAACTACTCTGCGACCGAGACCTAGAGGCCGAGGCGTGGGGAGGTCCTCAGCTTGTGACTCAAGCTGCACATACAGCGACACCGAGCGCCCCGTGCATCGCCTCAGACATGCATCCGTCTGATCAGAACATCTGCATCTAAAAATATAGATATTTAACTAGATACCTGAAACACGAAACTTCTCACATCGTCATTGTGTGACTCCATGCCACAATGCATTACTGACGGTATGAAATGGTTTGGACGCGGTTGAACCAGGGAAAATGGCAGCCTTCACATGTGCACAATTACCGTGCCGTTTGGAGACGAAGAGTTCTTACGTCACATTGAGTGCAGACAACCTCCTCTTTGAGCCACATGTCCCAACCATATCACCACCAGACTGCTTGCACCGATCTCGAGAGCCCCAAAAGTGAGTTCTGGAGTCTAACGGTTCCTGGATCCAAATAGACAAAACAACACAGAATGCAGACGAGGGTCTGAGAGGCCACTGAAACGTGTGGTTTTTATGAGAGAGTTATAAAAATTAATTTAGTTCCTTTTCTGAACTGAACTCGGATCATTTATTTATGTTCCGTAATGTACCCCTCCTCTATGTCTCTCTCGAACATTGATACACAGATGTTTCGGATAATGACTAAAGCTGTGCAGTGTTTCATTCTTGATAAATGGAGATGAAGTGAGTTTATCTTAGAGCTGTGAGCTAATGCTGCTAGCAAA
The DNA here is from genome assembly GCA_007224835.1 of Danionella cerebrum. NCBI lineage: Eukaryota > Metazoa > Chordata > Actinopteri > Cypriniformes > Danionidae > Danionella > Danionella cerebrum. The sequence continues at coordinate 328,745 of SRMA01026989.1, forward strand.
CTAGTGATTGGATCTATGGCTCTTTGGAGGGAGCCGGATCTTTGGGATCCGTTCACTTTAAAGAGCCATTCAAAAAAACGACTCATTTGGCTCCTTTTTAATATTTTTTAAGAGACCAGTCTGGGGTTCATTTATTTTATCCTGGAAATAATCACAGGAATTATGGGCTGATAATTTGACTGCAATGCTTTTCTGTTTTTCCTAACGCATCAATAAACCTGTTTCCTTTCTGTTCATTACAATCCCGTCTCTTCAGAATGTTTACATGATAATGTACTATTTCAGTAACAGCCTCAAAAAGGCCAGTTTGCTCCAGCACCTCCACCAGGTTGATGGGCAGCCCCCATCCATTTTCAGATACTTCATCGAGGTTCTGGTACTTCAAGAACTTTCACAGAGACGTCCTGATGCTACTTCTCTGATATATTCAATGTGTGCTTGGTGTCATTGTCCTGCGGAGAAATGACCCGGTGCCTCCAGGTCTTATCCAAGTTGTCTCTGGCCTCAATCCGGATTATTCCAAATGCCACAGCATGATGCTGCCACCACCATCCCTGGAGTTCTGTTCTGTTCAGGTGCTTCTTAAACTCCAGACGAGTCCATGAGCCTTTTACTGAGGAGTGGCTTCCATCTGATCTCTGATTGCAGAAATGGTTGTTTTTTCTGGAAGGTTCTCTTCTCCACACCTCGATCAGTTTAAAGGGCACCTACTCAAGGAAGATTCCTGGTGGTGCTGATCATCTACATACACAGATGACGTAGGACACTGATCATTGGAGGGCTTCAACAAGAGAAATCTTTTAGTACCTTCTCCAGATCTGTGCTCACAACTATCCTGTCTCTTGATGATTCCAGGTCTTCTCTTCATGCAAGGGTTCCACACCATTTTCTACTACCTCCACTTCTACGGTCACCAGACGAAATCTCAGATCTTGTTGCAGTGTGATCAGTGCAGTTGATCTGGCTCCCAGCAGAACTCCCTTCTTTAGAACTTTAGTTAAAAATGAGGAAAAGCTCTCCCCGAGACAGCTGCCCCTTTAAGAACAGGGGAGGGCGGAGCCTGGTGTGAATGATAATTAGCCAATCAGAGCTTGTATTGACCAGGAAACACTTCTTTCCAGAAACACATTCTTTCTTTTTATTAATTGAGCACTCAAGCGTTTCTCCTTCATTAGCCTCAAGCAAGTCTCGACTACAGCTGTTTTTCTTTCCCTCTCAGCAACGGGGAACAAATAAATGAACTTAATTGAACGGCAGATTGAAATTGCATGACACAAGTGTTGACTTGGTCTCAGACAATATTTACCCTCAGCTTTATGTAAACAAGCGTCTAGCATTGACGGGCACAAAACGAGATGGTGGCGACACTTTCTTCCTGCCGTACACACATGGAAAAACCTGAAACAACAGCTTTTGATCACAAACAGTTGTCAGAATAGTGGCAGGATTTAAGTTGCAAGCACGCTCAGAAATAATAAAAAAAAGCTCCTCACAGCATTGAGAAGGGCATCAGAGGATGGCATCCAAACTTATACCAACAGAGAGCCTCCAACTTGAAACTAAACAAAAATTTTTTAAAAGCTATTTAGCCATAAAAATGTCGAATAAAATTTAAGTTTCCATTCGAAAAACTATATTCTCAATTGTTGAGAAAATAAAAAAATATTACAACACATTAACAAAACATTTATAATAAATAATACAATGCAATAAAAAAGAGTGAGTAAGGGAGAGAGTGTGAGTGCGTGAGTGAGAAAGAGAAAGTGAGTGTGAGTGAGTGAGATAGGAAGAGTGAGTGTGAGAGAGAGAGTGAGTGAGCGAGCGAGAGTGAGTGTGAGATAGAGGAAGTGAGTGAGGAAGAGTGTGAGAGTGTGTGAGGAAGAGAGTGAGTAAGAGAGTGTGAATGAGTGTGAGTGTGAAAGAGAGAGTGACTGTGAGAGTAAGAGAGAGTGTGAGTGAGTGAGTGAGTGAGTGAGTGAGTGAGTGAGGAAGAGAGTGAGTGTGAAAGAGTGAGTGTGTGAGAGAGTATTAATGAGTGTGAGAGAGATAGTGTGTGTGTGTGTGTGAGAGAGAGAGTGTGTGAGTGAGGAAGAGAGTGAGTGTGTGAGAGAGTATTAATGAGAGTGAGTGTGTAAGAGAGTGAGTGTGAGAGAGTATGAATGAGTGTGAGAGTGAGTGTGTGTGAGTGAGTGAGTGAGTGAGAGAGAGGGGGGATAAGTGGAGTAACAATTTTTTAAACGATTTAAAATATTATAAACTTTATAGTGGTGAGTTTGTAAAAACGTAATATGCTGCACGTTTCAATTCTAGAGAGATGACCGGGTTCTGATGTAAAACATGAGATATAAATTCAATTCAGCGTTTGTGAGAAGTAAGGTGGTGGTAACGTGATGGTCTGGGGTTGCTTTGGTGCTGGTAAGGTGGGAGATTTGTTCAGAGTAAAAGAGATAAGGAAGGAATTCACTCCATTTTGCTAAAGCATGTCGAACCCTGTGGATTGGAGTCAATTTCATCCTACAGCAGGACAATGACCGAAAGCAAAAGTCCAAACTGTGCAAGAAATGTTTAGAGAAGAAGCAGCAGCTGGTCTTCCATCTGTAAGGGAGTCACCAGATCTAACCCCATTGAGCTGTCGTGGGAGCAGCTTGACCGTATGCTACGCAGAAAGTGTCCATCCAGCCAATCCAGTGTGTGGGAGGAGCTTCTAGAAGCATGGGGTGAAATCTCTCCAGATTACTTCAAAACATTAACAGCTAGAAGCCAAAGGTCTGCAATGCTGTAACTGCTGCAAACAGAGGATTCTTTCACAAAATAATTATTATTATTTAAAAAAATAATGTTTCTAACCTTGTCAATGTCTCGACTATATTTCTATTCATTTTACATCTCATGTGCTAAATAAAGTGTGACTCTTACTGGAAAACACAACATTGTCTGGGTGACCCCAAACGTATGAATGGTAGTGAGAACATAGATAAAATTAACAAAGCAGGTGAAAAATGAATAAAAATTACATTTTAACTTCAACTGCTGCTGTCTTCAGGGAGAGATTTGACCAATTACAGGGCACACGCCAGGCCCAGTCCCACCCAGGAGAGGCGTTCTGGGTTAAAACAGGCACTATTACCACCCTCAACCAGCAGTGACCCGGCCATCGCTCATGCTGCCAGCCCGCAGGACTCCAGGCATCTGCAGCAGCTTTAATTGTGATTGGTGTAAATTGCAGGATGGTAATAGGAGGCTAACGTGCTCTGCCATCGCTCACGGCTCCAGATTTAAACCATGGCGACTCTACCGTTTGAGGCTGTCAGGTCGAGATGAGGGATTGCGAGTGAGATCGAGGCTCGCGGTGGGTCTGTGATGATGCTCATTTCAAACACGATTTATCCTGTGGAATCGAATCAGTGAGGGTCATAGCTAACAGACGCTCGAGGAAACACGAGGATGGACAAGATGCACGACCTCGTGATTAATGGCGAAGAGAAATGCTTGAAATGATTCTCAACGGTTGTACAGCACACCATCGAAATCAAATCAGATCAAAGTTGCCCCTCCCCCAATCGCTTGCACTCAAAACTTCTCCTACATTTTAGAATTTCCTCTTTTGAACTGATGCTGTGTCTGCCTGTGCTGCTCTGCCTGTGCTTTGCCGTGCCGTGCCCCTGCCATGTCTCAGCCTGTGCTGTTTCTGTGCCATGCTTGCGCCTCCTTTACCGAGCCTGTGCAGTGACATGTCTGTGCCATTTCTCTTTTTGTCCTGTGCCGTAATGTTTCCATGCTGTGCAGTGCCATTGTGCGTCATATCTTGCCAAGCCCGTCCTGTGCCATATCTGTGCTGTGACTCTGCCTTTGCTGTGCCATTTCTCTACTTGCACCGTGTATGTGCCATGCTTGTACCTCGGGTCTCTGCATGGGCTGTGCTGTTTCTCTGCTGTGCCTGAGCCTATGCCTAAGCTGTGTCCTCACGGTGTCTGTGCCATGCTTATACCGTCTCTGAACCGGTGCTGTGTCTACGGTTGGGTGTCTGGGGCCAGATCGATACTTCCAGAAATACTTCTATTTATTTTGCTCTATTTACTACCGTAAATATTTGCTACCGTTAACATCATCAAGTTTTGGTTCTTGTCTTGTTTGGTTCTTGTCGAGGTTTATCCTTTCCTGTCGTGGTGGCTCTTCTCCGTGACTACATGAATCCTACATTTATGAACCTTAATATAAATATTTTTTTAATGGAAAACATCGTATTTTCTCCTGCTTTTCATGAGAAACATCTGCGTGTGATTTTATTTTAGTTCATTAGACTAAAGCAAAACAGTTTGATTTGTCACTTATTAGATAGTAACACTTTTTAACAAGGAATAGTAACATTTCTAACTCATTTAATTAGTATTTATTATTTTAAATGTGCACTAATCAGCACGGCACAAAATATTTATGATTTAATATAGACTTCTAATTGATCTTTCCAAGGATTTCTGGATGAACGTCACTAAACTGTTATTCCAGTATGAGGCAGCTTTAGAAAACAAACAGTAATCAGACGATTGAGCGCGGGAGCGGTGCATTATGGGTAGCCGGGAGGAGGTGAAGGGTGCTTTTCAATGACTGCTGGAAAGTATTTGGGCTCTGTACCTGCCCCGTAATGAGCTGAAATGATTCCCGGGCCTCGGGGAGTCAGGAGGCGCTGCTCGGGCCTCAGAGAGAGTGTTGTTTCTCAAAATAAAATAACACAAGAGGAACCTCCCAATTAATTCCAATTTACACATCGCTGGCTACGGTTTCCTTCTGGAGGCGCCCCTGGCATCACTTAGGTTTGATTCGCTAATTAATAATTACCGAAGCGCTGCCGTTCATCTCAAATGAGACGGATCACTGCGAGCTTCACACTCTTTCTGTTGTTTTTTCTGTTTCGTAACATACGTTTTAACTTTGGGGTAAAGTGGCCTCTGTGTTGAATGCATCAGACACAAGGTCCATTGAAACCTCAACCTCAAGGTTTTTTTTTTGTTGTTGTCTGAGCTGTTAATGGAGATCTGATTACGTGGATGTTGCACTTTTCTACATCCAAAAGCATCAGAGGTTTGAAGAGAATATCAGCTTCAGGTCGATCATCAGCGCCGCTCTCTGATTGGCCACAGTTTAGCATTTTCAAACAATCTACAGAAAGAACGGTTTTGGGGACTTTGGCACTTAGTATTGGAACTGAGAATTGGTGTGGTATCTTCAGTGACCCTTGACCTCCACTCACAGGTGAATCCAATCAGGAGAAAGTATTTAAAGGAGGCGGATTCTAAGCGTTTCTCCTCTTTGCATCTTCTCTAAAGATTGTTGGGCATCATGGTTTAGGGCAGGGATCTCAAACTCAGTTCCTGGAGGGCCACAGCCCTGCACAGTTTAGCTCCAACCTTAACTTAACACACCTGATGCAGCTCGTTAGGTCCTTCAGGCTGTTTGTAAGCTTCAGGGGTGGATCTCTCTGAGTAGGGTTGGAAGTAAACTGTGCAGGGCTGCGGCCCTCCAGGAACTGAGTTTGAGACCCCTGGTTTAGGGGAAGCAGACAGAAAGCTCTCAGATATTTAAGCTCTCGGTTCCAGCTGTGAGGAACATTGTGAAGAACTGGAAGACCAGAAGTACAGTTCCAGTTAAGGCCTGAAGCAGCAAAGAAAGAAAAATCTCAGATAATCAGAGGAGCGGGATGGGGAGAACATTCACGAACAACCCACAGACCAGTCTCTGTTCCCAGACCTGAATATTATTCATCATCTGTGGTGTGATTTAAAGCGAGCTGTTTATGGAAACCAACAACTGGAGATGTTTGGTGAAGAAGAACGCTCCAAAACACCTTCTGCCAGAATCCAGACTCTACCAGGAAGCTATAGAAAGCGTTTAGAGCAGTGATTCTTAACCATGGTGCCGCGGCCCAATCTCGGTCCGCGAGCATCAACAAGTGGGCAGCGAAAAAAAAAATCTGTTCTGAACGTGTGGGCCACGAGGGCAGCGGGACCTGAATGGCGCTTCCTAGCTCTTGGTAGCAGTGAGGCGTCAGTCAGGCGCCAATAGAGCCTCGGCCAAATAAGCATGTGGCTCTTTGAATCATTTCATTTTATTTTTTTTTACCTTTTAAACCACACTCAAATCCATCAGGGAACATTAAAAACAAATAATAAATGATATTAATAATAAAAATAATTTGGAAGATTGGGTGTCTGATTGATGGTAAGACGTACCAATGTTCTCTCTGTTAATAACGTTAACTTTAAAAGGGTCTATTTCGGTCAAAACTTACGTTATGGGGATATTGTTGTTTTGGTTCCGTTGAGTTGAGCCGGCTTCGCCGTTTCGTTCTTGCTGTACTCGCTCCAATACGGAGTTTAATAAAAGAGCCGTTGTTTCTTGAACTCCATCTTATCTTGGAGTCTTACTAAGACCAAAGCTCGCAGCAGACTACCCTAAGAGTGAGCCATTCTCCCATTCCACCCAGACTGGATTTGATCAGGTCTAAGAGACAGGCCCCAGTCTCTCATTAAGAGGTGAAGATGAAATGTGATTTGTAGCATGTTAAAAAACACACTGTTGTTAATTTGTCACAGATTTGGAGAGAGACAAAAGTTAAGATTTGTCAAGTTCATCAGCAGGCTGCACTTTATTTAAGTGTCATTTACAGTTAATTTCATTTGAAACTTATCTTAAGTGTGCTTGCTTTATTACCACACAATTTTATTTATCAAAATGCCTTATGAATATTTTTGGAATTCTAATTTGTGCTAAGCATGACAACTTTGGTTTAACTGTTCAGTGCGAAAATAAATGTATTTGAGATGATCATATTGTAGCATTTTCCCCCACAAGATTTACTTTAATAAACCATAAAATGACTTGATTTAATTATTAAACACAAAACAAACAAAATGTGGATCAATTTACATTAACAAGTTATTTGAATGGGCCTTGAATCACGTTGTACGGGGAAAATTGGGCCCCAGTGTCAAAAAGGTTAAGAAACTCTGGTTTAGAGGCTGTTATTTCTACAAAAGGAAGATGCACAAAATATCGAGTTCATCTTTCTATTGTCGTGCCTATGTTTATGCACACGCCTGAAATATTTTAAAACAATTTTTGCACACTTTCAGATCGTGAGAGTGGTTCAGGGAGCAGGAGACATCATCTTCACACATGGATTGTCCACCAGAGAGTCTTTAAATCCATTGAGAATTCTTGGAGATGGCTTTGCTGAAACATTAAAGGAGGACTGGACAGAAATAAATCTTATGACGCTCTTCGAAACAAAGCCACAGCGAATGTGTGTCGTAATCAAAGCTAAAGGAAGTCTACTTAGGTGTTAGAAAGGGTGACCTTTTGTTTAGGCCAGGCTATGCACTTTCTATTTGATATGTTGTGTTTTTTTAAGAGCCAGAACTGTGCATTCAGCCCCCATCACCCCTGAGTCTGGTCGAATGGGTTTAGAGCAGCTTGAATACTTTATATATTATATATATACACAAATAGATTTACAGCGAGTCTACTTCAGATTAGCATTCCTTTAGCATTTTATTCACAAACACTTACAACAGCAAAGCATCATAGGAGAAGATTCTGGAACTGAATTGGCTCCAGATCTTTGGTCCAACAGAGAACTGACTGAAACAATCATCAAAGATGCAATTCCCAATCCACGAAGAACAGGCCCACAGCGTGCCTCCAGAAACCTGGTTCCTGAGATTTCTCTGGATGGTTTGCAATGGGAGAAGATTCCCACAGGAGAGCCTGCTTAGAGCAGAAACTGAATTACAGAAAAACCCTGACTTCTTTTAGACTCGAATATCAAAAATATCCGAAAGTGTCATGAGGCGAATTAAAAGAAACGTCCCTTTGTGAAACGAATCGAGGAGAATGATCACGAGATCTCCTTTCATCACTCCTTCATTCATCCCTCAGTCGTGGATCAGGATTCCTGTTTGCTTTCGGAGGGAAGCTGGATTTATAGAGTGTCTGATTCGCTTTAGTACGTGTGCCATGAACTCACCAAACCACGTCATGACAACTCACACGCCGCCACACGCCTCGACACACAGACCCCGAGCCAGAATCTCACAGAATCTTTTCATAAAGCCATAAATTCAACCCAGAGCCTTGAATTCTGCAATAAGGATCAGAAATGGAGCTAGGAGATGCGTTATAGCACATCTAAAATGCATTTTAACATCTAAATATGTGAGCGCTGATCGTTAATCGCGGTTCATCGATTGCACCGCTGACTGGAAATCAGCATTTCCTTTCAGCGCTTCCGCCACAGCTTGATTCAACATTTGATTCTAATATTTATAAACTAAAAGATAAACAGGAGCAAGCGCCAGCCTCAGAGATGTTCAAAGTCCAGCCCCCAGCCTTCATCATAAACACTGCCAACACTGTTCACCACAGTCAGAATTACACTGCTACAAGAAGCTGTTTTACACTCCACCAGAAGATGGCAGCAGACACCGTAAGCCACAGTCTCATAGAAATATTAATCAACAGTGTCTCTCTAAATGTTGTCACATGATTTAATATCAAGAGATGATGCTAAACAGGGGAACACAGCACACTAGCTGAAACAAACGACGCACCAATCTACAGAACTTCCCCGAGGCTCAGTCAGTAGAGCACTGTGTTAGCAACGCAAAGGTCATGGGTTCAAGGAAAGCAAGAACACAAGGATCAAGTTCATTCCTTGAAATGTAATTTGCTTTGGATAAAAGCATCTATAAATGCTCAAATGTGCAACAGGTTTCAAATATAAATCAGCATCTACGCTAGTAAATAAGAGAGGGTGGTGAACTAAACATGTTTTCTCGTCGTACTGCTCACAGAGATCCATCTTTGTGAAGATATACTTTTAAACATCAAAACAGAAGAGGATTTCAATAGAAACACTATTCGCTGTGAGCTGTGGGTGGAGCTTCTCACTTGGCTACCTTCAGCACTTCTCTCTAATTGGCCAACTGTTTACATATTCATGACATCTATCTTCTATGCTTTTATCAAATGATGACATCAGTGAGTGAGTGAGTGAGTGAGTGCAAATTGGATATTTACAAATCATTTGAAATTTAAATAAGAGAGTAAGGAAGATATAAGAGCGCTTACACAATTACACAAAACTCTCTGATCGGCTAGAAATGCGGCTGGGGTTTGTGTTGAGATTTTTGTGTAGAAGCTTTTTGCTAACACAAATCCTTCATGCACACGCAAAAACAAGTGTAAAAATACCTTTTTATGGGATGAGCATTTTATTTAAAAAAAATCAGTTTGTAGTTATACGCTCTCAAAATATGCCCACAAAATATTATCCAACTCCTGAGACTTGTTCTGTTGCTGTTAAAATGTATGCTCTCAAATAGTTTTTAATAGCGAATAATATCAAATAACTAATACATATTTTTTCTTTGTATAATTCATTTATTTTTTTGGTCTTCAAGCTTAATTCGTGTTGAAATCCATGATCAAGAGCACTCCCTTTAGAGAGCCTTCATTCCCAGAGTTACCTGCAGAGGAGACACTGGAGCTCAGTTTGTTGTTTTTTTTCGAATGTATTTTTTTAGCGGAAGCGTGCAGCTAGAACTGAGCCGGCAAACGCTTTAGGCTGCAAATCACGAGTCCCCCTGATTACAGTCAGAGCTCTACCTTTATTTTCCATCGTGTCCCTTATCATCCTCCACACGGCGGTAAATCTCCACGCAAAGTTAATCTGCTGACATGAGCATCTCTCAAACTTTGAGCTTTTACTTTTGCTTGATTTATACAAATGACAATCCCTTAAACAATCTCCTGTATCGCTGTGTTTATGTCTCCTGGCCTGAAGCATGCGCTCATATCCACGATTAAATCCCTCGAGCGGAGGCTTCGAGAGCTCTGGGAAACTGATGGAGCTTGACAAAAAAAGTTGAGGCGCAGTTCACTGAAAATCTTGTTAAACGGCACATTACCATCGGTGGAGGGGGAGGAAAAAATCATATCAGATCGTGTTTCGTTTGGCTCGGATTCGAAAAACACAGGCTTTCCATGAACTCTGAGGGTTTCATGTGTGCAATATCTCAAACACACACAGATTGCAGAGCCATATCTCATTTTATAATAATACTGGCAATAAAGTTTACTCAATCAGTCCCATTAAACTCGCAGCTCAAGCCGCGACCTCTGACCTTCTCCCAGAGCGACGGGAGCTAAGCACCGTATCAGATGGTCGTGGTTTACATTATATTACACTGATCTCAGACAGAACCTTGGAGAATTATTGTATTTCTCAGATCAAAGCTGACGTTCAGGTCCATTATTATGTGCTTCAGAGTCACATGATCCTTCGGAGACTTCATCTTAGTGCGATTAGAAACTATGGGATGTTTCTTCTTGTGCAAACACAGCAACCCCAGTTTCTACCGACCTGTTGATCTGATGCACAGAGAGACAAAATTATCAACTGTAGTTTATGTTTAAACAACTAAAACACTAAACAGTACTGCACATTTGCCTTGAATTTAGTAACAATTATATTAAATAATAATTGTGAATATTTAAAATATCTTGCCTATTTAATTTTGGACTGATAAAAACATAAATAAAAAAGAAAAAAGAACAGTAATCAATACAAACAATAAACTAACCAGGTGAAATAAATACCGGTAATAGAAATATATAAAATGTACACGAATATAAAAAAAAACATGAGGAAAAAGAAGAAGATGAAGAGTAAGAAAATAAGAAAAGTAAGTACTCCTCATCGCATCTGCCATATTTGTAGCGTAACACCACCGTTGCTATGGTTACATAATAACCTGAACAACTCCTACGGATTAATACTAAAACTGACTGTTTTTTGGCTTTTTTATTCTATATTTTTAAGTAATTTAGTGTTTTGTAAATATTTAACCTAAAAACAATTCAAGCGCGACTCCTGGTGGAAACTAAGAATACGAACAAAATGGCTGCTGCGCCTGATGTGACGGCACCTCTTATTAGTTATTTAGTTAAAACAACTCCAAATAAGGAAAAAGAAAAAAATCAGGAAAAAAGAAAAAGCTAAAATAAAACATTTAAAACAAAGAAAATTTTAGTCACCAAATCCAGTATGGATAAAACACACAGTAAGAATATTTACAATATAAGTCTCCAAACTGCAGAGTCATCTCTTCCCCTGCCGCTGCAGCCATTCTTCTCTTGTTATTGTTTCTTTTTGTATAGAATATACATGGTTAAACGTAAACAGATTCCTGCTGCTTGAGGCTTTTCATGATTATGATCTGAACAGTTTAAACCCGTGGAAACAATACCGAGGTTGAAGGGTATCGAAAGCAGAGAGAAGCTCATGAGCTGGAGACCTGAAGCTCCTGCCTTTCCTTTTGTAAACAATCATCTGTTACAGTTACCTATAGGGGATCATGGGGGGGGTGCACACATGTAAACATTCAGAGACAGCAGGTCTCCCCCATGTGATGCTTCTCCCCGACTCCAGCTTTACTCCAGAGCAACTCAGCACAGCTGTGACGGACGGCGTTACACACTTCTCCAAACAAATAACTGAGCATGTGGTCTGCCCTCGGTGCCAGTGCTTTTATAATAAACTCTGCTGCCCTGGACATGGGAGGTCTCGTCTCGCCTCTTCTCTGCTATTGTGAGCCGGTTTATTACCAGCGCTCTACCGCCATGTGTACTTCTCCACCACAGCCCTCTCTCTTCCTGAAACCATCTGCTACCACCAGACCTGTGCCCGTTCCAGTAAAGACCAGCAGCTGAGGACGGAGAAGATTCTGGATGAAATCAGAGCGAAGGCGTGTTCACACTTCAGTCAAATCAAGATTGTATCAAACCTGTCGTTTCTGTGATGTTCACGATGTAATCACCTCACGCTTATGATCCTAGGATGGACTTTTATTTTGACACGTTGCCAATTTGAACTTTATATATGATTAATGGACGACAAGAGGTAGAAGCTTTGAAAGAAAACACTGATAGCATTAGCACGGAGTACTGTAGAATAAGCATAAAGACCAGGTGAACGCCGTTAATAAAGTTGAAAAGAAGGTTAATATTGAAAGGAAGAGTGGCAACAAGGTGTGTGTTATATTTAAATGTTCATCTTTATTGAGTCATATGCTAATGGAGAATATGTGATTTGTAACGTCAACAAACCATCAGTTATCGGCTAACTCTTTCGACTGGAGCTGCACGTAGTTCCTAGATACAGATCACATCTGCTACGGACGATTATTTTGACAACCTCCCAGCTACTACTCATTGTTTCCAAAGGGCACCAAAGTCACCATCAGTCACCTCTGCACCAGATATAAAACCCACTCGTCTCTAACAGACTCTAACGGCTTGGAGGGGGTCACCGGCTGATCATGGTGAGCGCAGGAATCATCTTACATTTCTGTTTAACTATCTCCTGTAAAATGACATGATTATGTTCCTCACTCCAGGAAACCAGTTATAAAATGGCACTCCATAAATAATCTTTTTGCCTTTGGTTGGGGTTTGTTTGTTTGAATGATTGACTAGTTAGTTGGGTTGGTTTGGTCGGTAGGTGGGTGGGTTTGTGTTTGTTTGGTGGGTTGGATTGGTCAGTCGGTGCGGTTAATGTTTGTTCGTTAATTCGTTCACTCGTTGATCGCGTGGTTGATCCGTTTGTGTTTAGTTGGTTGTCTTATCGTTAGGGTTTGCTCGTTTGTCTGGTGAGTTTGTTTGTTGATTGACTAGTTCGTTGGGTTGGTTTGGTCGGTAGGTGGGTGGGTTTGTGTTTGTTTTGTGGTTGGTTTGACACTAGCTTTTGTTTATTTTGCTGTTTGTCTGGTGAGTGTTTTGTTCATTCACACTTTACACGTATATTTTTTATCTTCTGTACTTTTGCACTGGTTTCTATAAGAATCTGTTCTTTACTGAGTCTAGCCTCTACTGGTCCTTTAATGAACTGCAGCTGTCGTCACTTCTTTTTACGCTTCCAGAGGGGAAAAGTTGATTGGGTTTGAGTCTAAATGAGATGTAAACACACAAAAAAACCATAAGATACTCTTCTATAATATGATAAAAATTACTTTCAAAGATCAGAATAAATGCAGAGCGATATCAAATGCTTCCTCTACAATTTATCTTTCTGGGGCAGTAAAATCAACCAAACAATATAAACACACACCAGCATCTTTCACAAACTCATAAGGAGTTGTGCAGACCGGCTCTACAAAGAAACTCTAAACTTGGTTTTGTTTCAATCAGTTTATTATCAGTTGCTAGGTTTTAGATCCATCTCTGATATGTGAAACAATCTCAGGAATGGGTTCAGCCGCGTGAACCTGGAAGGACCCGGCCTCTGAACAGAGACAGCTCTAATCAGTGATATTAGTTTGCGTTCTGCTACACTTAACAAGCTAATAGCTCAATTAGAAATCATCTGCAAGCAAGCAGCTCATTTTGTCCACCAGATTAGTGAGGGATGCTCCAGGAAACTGAGAAATGGAAAGCGAGGTTGAGATCATTTAGAAACCCTGTGGATGCCATTGGGATTTCAGCCAAAAACATGTTGACTTTGCATCAGCTTTAGAGAAAGCGTTGTGCAATCAGGATTTCCCTGGTGCCCTGGGCCAGACTGGGTCGAGTCCAGATGGACTGAGGGCTCTGGGTGTGTTTGTTTGTGTGCACCGGGCGCAGAGGAGCCCCAGAGGGCCTGACAGGTCCAGGAGGCGATTACATGAGTCAGTGGAGGAGAAACTCATCCACATCTTTATTGTGGAATACAACAGAGGGTTGCCAGGTCACCGGGCAAGAACAGACGGTGGAAACATGTTACTGAGGACAACACACATGTAGAGACGCACAGATTCATTCAACATAACAACGACAATCAGAAACATTCAAACCATTCCCCAAATCAATACAACCCAAGAAACCCTCCGAGATTACAATGAACTCTGTAAAAACGTTACTTCTGGAAACAAAGATGCGCTTTTCAAAGCAGCGAGTGCTGAAGTCTAGCAAGGAGCAGTGGACAACACAGAGAGGGATGCAGGGAAAGGTTGGGAGAGAAGGATGGTAAAAGGGAGAATAATGGAAGGAAAGAGGGATGGGGGAAGAAGGGTGTATGCAAGGTCCCAGTGAGGCAAGGATGGAGGACTATAGGGGGGAAGTACTGGAAGGAAAGGGGATAGAAGACAGCAAGGGAAAGGAATGGAGGGAGGGAGGAATGAAGGAGAAGGGAGGGGGGAATAAGGTAGGTGAGTGGTAATGAAGGAAGGAAAAATTAAAATGGGCAAAGGAAGGCACAGGAAATGGAAGAAAATGAGGCAAAGAAGGAGGACTGGAGGGAGGGGAGTAGGATTTAGGCAGGGGTGGAGGAAAGGATGGACTAGGGAGGAAGAG